>BGPR01000194.1:330928-341345 GCA_013235015.1 Araneus ventricosus | reverse complement strand
ATAAAAATGGTATTAAATTTACTTTTAAAATTAATTCTAGACAAATATTTCACTTAAGCCAGAACATCTAACCTTTTTTTTGCCATGCGCCGTTCTTTATGTGCGGAAAGCGTTTACTCCAAGCCACTTGCACCAAAAAAATTTTGTTGCGACCCAACCATTAATTGCTGCGAAAGCATTCATTAGTGTCAAATGTAAAGAAATTCGGTTAAAAACTGTAACATAGCAAAAGTGAATTGCACATTTTATTGAAATGTCTTATGTCAAGCAGTTTTCCTTAACAATTTTTGGGTACCAATATTGAAGAAATTTTGAAAGAAAGGGTAATGCGGAAATTTTCGCGCCCCTGCATAGGTCTGAACTGTAATAAACTCCGAGTTGAGTATAAAAGAGAGCGGATCATTTTGTTACGTTAAGGAAATGAACGTCACGGTAAGGTAAAATATCTGTGAGCGAAGTTCATAGTGTTCGTTCATCGATGTATGACTACACTTACTTAACAACGTCGAAAAACGAGCGTTTCGCATCAATGTCATATATTCTAATATTTCAACTTTTTAATTACGCAATGAATTCTCTAAGTAAGATACTTGTAAAATACTTAGCATCCATTTTTAATTATTTCTTCGTCTTACCAAAGATTCTTTCCATTCGCACTGCAAAAGAAAACCTTCATATGATTAATTTAACTGCAACTTAGCAACCAGTCATGGTCTGACTGCAGCCAGTTTTGCGCAATTGCTATTGCATTCAAATAAAGCATTAATTTAAATTAAAAGCATCGATATTATTTTAAGTTTTCTAAAAGTTTATCTTGCAAGTAACAATTAATAAATTACAATTAATTAATATTCCATTTTACGGTGGAAAAGTTCTTAAAAGATGCCATATGTGAAAAATTTTACATTTTTTTTAACTAAGGAGATTATGCAATTTTTTAAGGCTTTCTTTAAGTACGAAATTAATGTTTCCAGCTATTCAAATATACATAAATGCTTTAAATTCTAGTACTTGCCTTGAGTAATTTTCGGTTCGCAAAACAACATAAGTTAAGACGGAGTAGGTGAGTATCGATTTTATACCACACATTTTTTTTCAGCTTGAAATCTTTTGCTGGCTCATTTATACTGTTGTAATATATCAAAGAATTCAGTAGACTTTATCCTTTTAACTCTTTCGCGTTCATTGGTTTCGCAGTGGAACCACACACTGCCTTTTTTCAGTGCTGATGCGCAAAACGTAGCGTAATTTTTCTTTCATAACTTAAGAGTCAGATATATAGGCCAACTTATATAAAAATTCCAGTTCAATACCGTTAGTATTCACAAAGATATCGGCATTGCAAGAGCTAAATTACTTTTGATCTCTAAGAGAAACAAAATGATGAGGGTTCTTGCAGAAATGGATTTAAAAAAAATTGAATCTTCGAAAGTAATATTGAATTTTATGAAGGTTAAATATCCTGAATACTCACGTATATTTATAAATTAAATACATAATTTAAATTGCATTTCGATGAAAACTTATTCGGAGAAAAATAGTCCATTACCGTTCATTGGTTTCACGGTGAAATCACAAATTTCTTGAAAATAAAAAATGCTAAATTTTTTCCTTTACATATTTATGATCAGCTACATGACTAATACTCATTTTTGAAATAAATTTAGTAATTTTCAAAACGAAACATATAATACACTTGAAAGGGTTAACTAGTATATAAAACTGTTTGAAACTACTTACCTGTCCAAGTGTAAAAATTAATTTATAAATATGTAGTCGAAGGTATCGGTTCCTCATCTCATAGGAGTTATTTGCCTTCATTTTTGTATTGAAATTGTATATTGTTATAAGCACAGCAAATCTTGCAGTTCCGACCCCAAAGAAAGAGGCTGTCCCTTCTGTTATGATAGTTGAGAATGTTTATTTTGGCGGCGCTGAAGAGACCCTTCCGCTAAAGAAAACACTGCCATTAACGTTTCCTCTGGTGAGGGCGACCCTTCCGCCCAGCTGTGGATCGAATCCTAGAGATTCATTATTCGCAACACTTTTCTGGTTATCAAAATTCCACGCGATTCTTCAGAAAGAAAGGAAATAGGTCATTAGGATATTAGTTGATAGTAAATAAAGAAATCGAGTGAAATATGCTTATTTGGAAAGTTTGAACTACATGTATCCGATCAAGACGGCTTTCAAATATTTTTTACATAGCAAATGTTGAAGAATCAGACAGAAACAAACACCGTCAAGATATTTACGATTTCAAAATGCATACAAGTGATCGCTTTTTGTGTTGTAACCCATACTCTAAAAGTCTCGATTTCAGGTGAAGCTCCGGTGTTTTAATAAAAAATACGTTTCTGAACTTTAATTGAGGATTCAGAATGGTAAACGTTGCGAGTGCGAAAATGTTGGGGAATTGCAAAAAATTGTTCACACTAGCCGTAGGAATGTTCATACCATCAACACATTCTTGTGAACTACTTAAAGGACTACCAGGTACTTTTCACATTATAAAATATTGCTCGTTTGACTCTTTAAAGTGAAAAAAACGGTGTTTTAATTTTTTATGCACTTACATCCTTTATCACTTTTAGTCGTCAATTGTCGTACGTTTTTATGTTGATTTAAGTGAAAAAACTCGATTCCTTTACAGAATAAAAGCAACACTAAAATATGGAAAAAAGAATACTTGATAGAAAAGGAATGCTGATCATAAGTTATTGTTTTGGTATAAGTGTGGTAATATATTTGTTTGATTTTAAACTGAAGAACTTTAATCATAACCTTCGCTTACTGAGTCAAACATATTCCATTGCATAAATTTTAGACGAAATGTACAATAGTAGAAAAATGATTATTTGATTAAATATTATAAGCCATGTGTATGAAGGACATTATACACGTATATTTTAAAATTAAATATGAAAAGTGATCCTAGTATCAAAGTTATTATGAAAATTATATTCTAATACTTGTCCAATACTAGAACTTGAACAATTTCAGTTCGTAAAACAGCGTATGATAAGGCCAGGTAGGTGGATACCGATTTTTGCAACACACATTTTTCTGAGTTTGAAGGTTTTTGCTAAGTTAATGGCTTTTTAAGAAGAAACTCCCACACAACACAATACCGAGAAACACGCAGCTTCAATATGTATACCACCCCTTTTGAATCAATTGCCGTTTAAATCGTTTTGAAGTGAGCCAAAGAGCGATAACCGCTCTGTTCTCCGGGAGGTTTTGTTCGATCAAATAACATATTTGCTCGCTTTAGGTCAAATATAAGGGAGAAAGAAAAGTTATAAAAGAGAGGATGACGTTTTAAGAATTCTCCTTATTTTATTTTCATGTACACTACGCTCTGACAAGTTTTTTTTTCTCATGTTTTACAATAACTTAACTGCTAACTGAAGTTCAAGTCTTATAAAAGATATTTTAGCTTTTGCATATTTTGGTATTAATTGAATGCAGTAAAATTCTCTGAAAGTGCTTTAAATAAAGAGTCAAGTTCGGGAAATACATCGGTAAATTAAATGTTCGGAATCAGCTTTCAAGTTGTGAAAGTTAAACTGAATTAATTCTATTGTTTTCGGAACTTTTTCAAAGAAGCCTGAATCGTGCGCAAAAGATAACTATAAAAAACCATTTCAATAATAAATTTTGTTTCAAATATAAAAAAATAGTTTATTTAACTATAGATTTTGTGCAAGAGATTTAGTCTACACTTTTGGTTTTAAAATCGTGGTGCTTAGACAGTGAAAGGGACAACGTATAAAAAGGTAAGAAAGAGCGTAAAGTAATTTAAATCTGTCAGTTATATCAATATTTCTCGGGGGATAATTAAAAAAGTCATT
Source organism: Araneus ventricosus (assembly GCA_013235015.1). Classification (NCBI taxonomy): domain Eukaryota; kingdom Metazoa; phylum Arthropoda; class Arachnida; order Araneae; family Araneidae; genus Araneus; species Araneus ventricosus. The sequence goes on along the minus strand of BGPR01000194.1, from coordinate 337,491 downwards.
ATGATTCAAAATATTTCATATATATTTACTAAATTCTGAAATTTAAAGGAAGATCATTCCACAGTTCAGGCTAAGTTCTAAGGGGAGAGCAGCGTGAAAACGTTTTCGAAAGAAATAGAATTATTACAATTTCAGCTCAGAAAGGTATCATGATTTATCACCATGATTTTTATACGAAAAAATACTTTTTGTCTCAATTAAATGATTCATTAAACGTTCTTGATTCTCTTATTTATTTCATTATTGATTAAAAATGGGAATAAATTTTCAGAAGAGTTACAAATAATAAATATAAGTAATTGTATCATTGACTGTAGAAATCATATGAATATTTTTTTTCAAAACTGCATTTATACTGTTTTCTAATTATAAAAAGATTAGATCTTTGATTTAAAAAATTAGTCAGTTTTTCTAAAGTGTCCGGCATTTTGATTTTATTGACTCGCATGGTTTCTGCAATCAACGACTGATTTGTTAACATTTAATTAACCTAAAAATGCATAAATGTGGGTAAATGCATTTTCGAAAGATTAATTTGTTTTACTACAAACGTTCTCTGGGCGGAAAACGAGACAGCAGAACTTGAAGTAGCAGAGTACATGGATCGACCCCTATTTTGTAAAAACAAGTGTTATGTGCTTTTCAAATAACTTATTGAAAGTAAAATAAAAATCAAATGCTTATTCTCATTTAACCCTTTGATTCCTAAGACCATTGCAATAGAGCGACTTCAAAATACGGAAGAGCCCGAGTTTTTCTTTCAAAGATAAGGGAAATTTACTTCCCCTCTCAAAAACCGCAGTGGCAGCTGGCACTCTGCGAATTCTAAGAACCCCTCCTCTGTTCCCCAAACCCTTCTGGGAGAGCCACTCTAACGAAGAAAGTGCGCGCTGCGTGTGTGAAATCAATCACACTTAACGAAAGGGGTGTAAACTTCACAGTGATATTCGGACGTTTCGGACGTCTACCGTCTTTTGCTTGAAGGGGCGGTTCGGACGATCCCGTATAGATAGAGTTAAAGGATCGTAATTGAGTTCTTCACATTCATTAATTTTAGAATCGACACTTCGATGTCATGTAGCGATGACCGTTTAGAGAAAGCAAACAGTACGCATAAAGGCCTGAACATCTTTCAGTATACAATGTAGCTAAGATTGATCCAAATTTGATCTATAGTTCGTAAAGTTCTCCATATTCGTGAACTCTACAGCCGGGCTTCCTAAATTTTACTTTAGCGGTCATTTTTCGGGTGGAAAAAATCCTAGTGACGGCCCTAAAATTGGAATTTAACGAGAAAATAAAACCCTGATAAAATTTAAATTTTTTATTTAAATTCTACTAAATGCCGATGAAAGAGGGAAACGTTCTTGGAGTCCAGCGGGACTCCGTAATCTAAACATCCGAAAGGATCTGTAAGTTTTTGCAATAGCAAAATTATACTAAGCAATTCCACTTAATTTTTTAAGCAATATATGCAAACAAACATTGAAAAAAAACTGCATAGGAGATAATTATTATAAAAAAAAAGTTTTTCCAACCTTCACCTGGATTGGCCACCTTCCTTGGATAAGAAAATTCTTAGAAAGTGTCATGTTTAAGACAAGATAAAATTGATCAATTCATTTGAAATTAGGAAATGAGCAATAAGGAAATCAAACCACTCCTTCTTTGTCATTCATAAACTTACTTTATTTTTTCGTAAATTCATAATACTGACCCCTAAGCATATTCTCCCCAATAAAAACGTTGAAAATGCTCTTTTAAAGGACCAATTTGCACGGATTATACGTTCTTTAGGCGCTAACAGATGGAAAGCTTGTTTTTTTTCGCAGTAGTGACTTCAACATAATCTGGGAACTATCACGACGGGTGGGGAAAATTCGCCCCTCCTAAACTCCCCCCATGTGAATCTGTCCCTCTAAATGACGTCAGCCGATGGGATCCCCTTCATACATTTATCCCCAATAAATGAAAAGGGGGATCATCAAGAATGTCTGGCAGGGATGGGAGGCGAGGAATTGGAAAGAACCAAAATTGGCTCCTAGTCTCTCCTCCCCTTTTTAACATTAAACTTCCTAGATTAGAGATGAATTCGGATAGAAGGGCGAGGATACACTCAACACCCCACGATCCCTTCGTAAAATTCCATTAATTAAAATTAAAGCATTTACCTTCTACGTTAAAATATCACATTTGCGACTATTTGTTTGAAGTCCCTTCTAAAGAAACAATCGTTGCATATCGTCGCTTAACAAGCAACACCATATCTCAATTTTTTGAAATTTCAAAGAGGAAGAGAAAACTGAATTTTTTGCATCCAATAACGAATATTTCTGAATTTTTTGAACATCTGAGGCGAACATCAGACCGCATACTTCTACCAGATGCGAAAAAAAATCAGAAATATTCGTTATTGATCGCGAAAAATTCAGTTTTTTCTTCCTCTTTGAAATTTCAAAAAATTGAGATAGGTGGTGTTGCTTTTTAAGCGACGATATATTCGGTCTAAATGATTTCCATCCTGCAGCTGAACTCGTTCATGGATGAGTTAATACAAAATATCAACGAAACATTATTTATAGACCAGAAATAAAAATATTCCTGAATCTTTCATTCAATCCATTGCGATAGTTGATTATTGCATTCACTTTTCACAGTCCAGCTAATTTACTTTCAAACTTCATATTTGTTTGCATATGACATATTTACACTTATTTCAGGTAAGTATGCTTGGTAAATATAGACTCAATCATTCTAATTTTTGATTATATAAAAGTAAAAATATTACATCAGAACAGGAACTCTTTAAACTGACAATCGAGACCTTAATAGAATAATTTTAGGATAGTTAAAAACTTTCGCAGTGCCTCCTTTGTTCAGATTAATCTTCATTCGTGAGCAAACTCAAAATATTAAAACATAATCTCGACTAAGAAGATTTCATTAAAGTTTGATGTATAACTATTTAAAATTGAATTTATATATGCGGATTTTCTTATAACTTATTAACATACTTTAATTTGAGGTCGCAATTTTTTTTTCGAAATGAAAAAAGTGTCTTGAATCGGAAAGTGTTAAAAATCGTTTCTTCAGAACGTCATGGTAAAAGAGGTATGTTTCTTCGTCTTTCTCTAAAGACAATTCCTGTTGTTACTTATTGAAACAAGTTATTATGTGGCTTCATCTTCCTTCATTTTTGAGAAAATTTTTAAATTTACATTTGATAACATGTGACAAACAATTGATTCCGAAAAGCATATAGAAATTATTGTAAGCTTATAGGGTTCTTGCTTTGAGAGACAACTGCCAAGGACTATAAAACTACTTCATCGGACAGCTCCAAATTTAAAAATTTTTTATAATGAAATCAATTCCTGAACGCCGACCGGTTTCAAATGAACCTTCACGGTACTCGCAGAAAGAAATTCCTTCTCGGTTATAAGTGAACTGTCATACAGAAGAGAGATCTTTTATTTTTGGTAAGATTAAATTTATGTTTTCTGAAGTAATTAGCTTGCAGAGGAACAAGCAATAATATAAAATCTCACCCAGCTTCTCACTTACACGATTTCAAAGTAAGAAAGACGTAAATAGTTTTACAGATCAAGAATCTTTGGTACAAGAATGCCTTTGAAGAAACCAGAGAACAATCGTTTCTGCATTTATAAGTTTTCTGTAACGAAAAAAGCGACAGCGTTGACATTAATTGCTGTTTTTGAAACGCTGCAACCATTTCCAAATGTTGCTCGAAATAAAAAGGCCAGTCTCTTTTAAACGGCTATCAGAGAAAAAATATTACAGGGCCAAGAAAAAAATAGAATCGCTAATTGCTATCGAATTCGAGCTCGCCGTAAATCACGCAGCCTGGTTCCTAAAGTAATCTGTTTCAACAACTGTTGCTGGATGTCAACACTTCAAGCAGCTCCAAATACGATTAGTTCCAGAAGTTGCCACTTTTGGCTGCAGCTACTGTTCATTTTCTGTGTACCATTCCGACCGAATGGTGTGTTTTTTTTCCTAGGTAGTTTGAGAGCAGCACCAAAGGAGCTGCGGTATTTGGCAACTACAGATTTGTTTTATCGTGGTTTTTCATCTGAGAGATGGCAAATGGAGATTAAAAGAACCATTTGCAATTCTGGCGACGACAAATATACCGTTTAATTCTTTTTGAGTTAAGACAAAATAGTTATTTTTAGTGGAGATCATCTTGCGTAGAGCATATCAGCATGTCTGGCCTACAAGGTACGAGACCGTAAAGATAAAAAGCAAATCATTTTACAGGAGGTGATTACAATTAGCTCGAATTCAGAAAGGTGTTAGATGGTTAGTTGAAAGGTGACTGAGAAAAACTGTTTGCAAATCTATTGATTGATTGAGGGGTTATAAATTTTTAAAGATGGAAACAATTTACAATTATATTTAGGCATAAAAATGAGCACTGAAAGTAAGGCAATTTGATACTGAACACAAAATTACTAGAGAGACGTCAAGACTTAATCGCCTAAGACTTCCTAATAATAAAATGCCTTGAGTACAGATCAATATAACAAGCAAGAATAAGTATTTTTCATTATTACTGAAATTTCCTTAAATACGTCAGAATGAAATTTTAGTAAAATCTATCTTCGAAAATAAGGCTATTTTGCATAAAAGAATTCAAAATGAGAGTATAAAATTTTATTATCAAACATCAGAATAGTAAGTAACCTATCGTATTCTAAAATTTCCAAGTGTATTCTACACACAACACTAAAGATATTTTTTTAAAAATATTGCTTCAATTTATATTGAAATGGATAATCAAAAAAGTAGTTGACGTTTAAACATTTGATTGAATGTTTCTTTAATTAATTTTTAAAAATTTTATTTGAACATCGGAAGTTAAAGATGCAAAAATCTGCTGAAATGATCTCAATTGAGTAATGCAATTAATTTTATTCACACAGCACTTTTTCAGTCTGCAACATCTCGAACTTCCCAAAAGTTTGAACAAAACGAGGGATAACATAATCCGCTTTTACATTTCCATATCCTTCGGAAGCAAAAAGGAGGCTTCCCATTTCCATTTGAGCAGCGATTAGTGCTTCCCACGTCAGTCAAAAGCGAAAGGTGCCGAACCGCACCATATGGTCAAAATGCAAAGAGGGTCATCGCAAATGACTGATAGACCGATGGTGAATGGCCGAGGCCCTTTATAGCCACTCCGCACGCTAGATTCAGTCGCTCCCCATTTCACCCGAATTGTTTTTGCTCTGTTAGTATTCCGTTGTTTGGGGATATGAGCTGCTTCATCGAGTGAAGCTTTTTCTTGGAACTCATGGATTCCGATCGACTGCCCAGAAGATTCTTGAAAACTGAGTGCACACAGCTACTAATTGAATCCGAAATACTATGAAGAATAATAGATACAAGAATTAAAAATTCTATCTTTTATCTATCCAGTCAAGAATACAAGCGATTTAAATTACAATAGTTGGAATTGTATTAAAGACTTTGCTTCAGTAACATATGTCAGATAAAAAAGATGCAAAAGACCAACGAACTTTAAATTTATTTTCCAGAAACAGTTATTATTGGTTTAGTTTATTTTACTTATATTAACGTCCCATTTTTAAGCAACACGAGGGCTATTTTGGGACGGTCCTCATCATTTTAAACAGCGGTCAGATGACGAGGACGACACCTGAGCTGACACTCCCTCTTCAAGCTTCCACACTACACCAGCGAGAAGATGTTTGACCCCCCTACGTATGATTTATCGTGCAACAGGCCCAATATACGACGGATCTTCAGTAGAATCAGGTTACGAGCATGGAGCCCATCGGCTCCGGGGCCGGCACCCAGGTAGCACAACATGTTGTCCAATATTGAACAATATTGTTCGATATTATATAATAATATACAATATTGAGAATGTTGTTCAATATCATACAATATTGCACAATACCTTTGTGCTACTGGTCACCTTACCACTAGGCTACCAAGGTCCCCAATTATTATTGGAGAAATTGTGATTATTTCCGATAAGGAACCAATCGATTTTTAAAAGAAAATCAAATCACAACTAGACTATTATTTAATTTCTTTCTAATTCACTTGAAAGTGAAGTTTATTTCTCCGTTCACTAAATTCATATGTGACATATGTAAAGTTGCGAGCTATTTTTCATTTTGAATTCTAACTTAAGTAGAATTTGGAGATAACAAAAATCTTGAAGCCGCGTTCCTTTGGAAGATTGTTCAATATTAATAGGCAAAAAATGTCAGGAAATCCGAAATATTTCATTGAAATTTTGCAAATAAGTAGATAAAATGAAATTTCTTTTTGTTTATTATTAATTGATGATATAAGTTCTTTCCAGCATAGATGGGGTCAAGAACGAGAAAAATTTTAAAGGCATTTCTTTTAAGTAGCGGTGAGGTTATCTTAATATTTTATAATGTAAAATAATAATTGATTTTCTGTTTCATTAAAATCAATTCATTATTGGTTAAAACAGAATTTTAAAATATTTAAATATTATATTATATTATATTATATTATATTATATTATATTATATTAT
>BGPR01000194.1:267785-330918 GCA_013235015.1 Araneus ventricosus | reverse complement strand
TTATATTATATTATATTATATTATATTATATTATATTATATTATATTTAAGGCATCATCAAGCAATGGATTCGTAGAATTTTAATGCTAGTCGCCCTGTAAACAAAAAATAAAAGTTTGTCAACTTTTACGTAGTATGATTTCTAATAGTGCTTGATTTGTTGACTCTCCAAAGGGTTGTCACGAAAAAGACACGAATTTCTGTTTAAAAAAGGCGCATCCCCCCTGCAGTTACAAGAAATTCTTTCAAAATTCAGTGCTAGGGAAAAGTTTTTTTTTTAACTTTGTGTACAAAATCAATGGGCTTAATATGTACTGAATTGAAAAGAAATAACTTTTTTCTTTAAATTTGTAAGGCTCATCTTATGTTTAGTAGAAATGTTAATTCTTGAAATAAATAATTAGATTTTAACAAAATTCTTTACCTTGAAATCCAAAATATGTTATGTGTCAGATTTATAAATTTTATTTATTGAGTAAAGGAATCACTCTGCAATTTTTAATCTAAAACATTTTTTTTTCTGTACACTACAAAAAACCGGAAAAGAATTTTAAATACATCTGCGCAATATATTTTTTGTCATAATTTTAATACACTTTAAATCTCTAAATATTTTAAATGAGATTTTTTTCATTTTAAATTCTAACAATTATTTTACATTCCACTTCAATTTGGAAGTCGAAAACGATTGAAAAATAAGATCAAGGCAGTAGACATCCTATTTATGTATAAAACTCATAGTATTGCTCAGAGGGAATTTATGCACCTGTCTCCGAAAATTAACGATATTACGGAAACCACAATTCAAAGTCGACCAGAAAGTTTCAACAGCGGAAAATAATGAAATAGGAAAAAGAGGAACAATTGAAATTGTATTTGCGCGAAATTTATTCTCTGCGGCAACCAATACTTACTCCTGATCCTCAACAAATAAGCACACAACAATAACGAGCCATATTTGGAAAAACAGCGAACTACTTCTAATTGTATTTCTTGAGGAGATTGTTATAACATTACTCATGTCGGATACGTGATGTGTTGCCTTAAAAGAAACCTTGCTGAGGTATGCAAATAAGTTTATAAACCGAGAGAGGGGGAGATTTTAATATTAATTCGACATCGTGCATTCCACACCAATGTTTGCTGTTCCGCCAAGGCAGAATTGTTGAAAAAATAAATAAAAAATAAAAAGCCTACATAAACTTCAACACGTTCTTTGGTTGCGTACAATAAAAAACCTCCAATTGACAACTAAATTACCCATTCGACTTCCAAAGGCACACGCGCAATGCTTTGATGATTGTTATTTTGTTAGAAAAACACCTAGAGGTGATGTCGTGAGGCGCAGTACAGATAAGGCGTATCTTCTACTGAATAATTTCGTTTCAATTGGATGGTAGCGACTATTAATTTCAAAGCGAAAGAAACACGTTAAGTAATAAAGTCAATTGACGTTTTCCCTTCCTTTCAGTGATGTATTTAGGAAGCGTGTGTGTTTCTTATCATCTTTTATCAGGTTTACAAATGATTCATCGGTATTCGGCCCGGAGGAGAGGCAAAGCGTTTAATGATTTCAAATAGGGGGAAATATTTGCTTCTATCTTTATCACTGAAGCCTGGATGAATGAGAAAATGATATCAGTGCAATTTATTTCTCTTTGGAAGCATGCACTTTATCAGATTTCAAAGAATTGGATAGTCGCATTCCGAATATTAATTATAATTGGGAATTGGTGTAAATTGCTGTTGCGTAAAATGGTAAGTGTTTATATCAGAGTTATGGGTTCTGAACCCATGAAGTGAATTTTAGGAAATATTGGCAGGGCTGATTTTTCAATTTTCATAAGAAAAATGAAACAGAAACCAATTTTGATTTTAATTGTTTCAACAAAAACTTTACTTACATGCCCTTCTTTTTGGACTCATTAATTAATATTTTCTTTGATTATTTTAGTTCACTACAAATGGGGTTTGCATTGTTTACGGTTGGAATCACAAACAAGTTTTCGCCCTTTGAAATTAATAGCCTACCAAAAATGAATCGCAAGAGGGGAGAATTTAAAAAGCCCGTGTTTATGTCAATGGCTTAACAAACTTAAAAACACAGATCATATCAATAAATATTAACTATAAGACAGAATATCTGAACGCTATAACGACATTAAGTATTACTCGTCATTGGCAAAGTGTTGTCTCTACTCTATACTCCTAAATTCTAATCTAGTATTTCAGGACAAAGGATCGAATTTTCAACTCATTTTAAGACATATTTGATAGTTAAAGAGTGCTCATAAAAAATCAAATTTACAGAAATTGAGTTTTCTTGCGATTGCAATTTTGGAATGGAAATCGTTTCGGTGATAGCTGAATTGTTCCATGAAAAACTTGGCGGTCATCAAACCATTAGGAATCATGTGCACTATCTTTACAGAAAAAAAAAACATTCGATGGTCAATAACACAAATGGATCATTTCATTCTCATTTCTTGAGCTAGGTAAAAAAATTTTAACACCAGATTGTCGGTGCTTTTGCTTTCAGATCCCTAGAAAACGTATTTCCAAAAGAGATGGGATGACAGTAAATAAAACCAGCGGGAGTGGTCTCCCCTAAACTTTCTCGTATACTCCTAACACATCTAGCGAAAAAATTAAGCTAAAAGGCAGGAAAACAAACAAGAACCCCTATCGCAGTGGAGAAAAAAAAAGCGAAACGTCATACCACAATGTCCGAAGGTCGTCCAACGCGGAAGTGGAATTAGAAGCCGGCGTGATTACCAACAGGGCTGGGTGTAAGATAAAGAAAACGAAATTTGCAATTTGAACGCCTTTTTTTAACCGATTGACGCAAAAATTGGACACAAATTTATCATTAAGGTAAGAAGGCCACATACCAAATTTCATTTATGAAAGTAATTTTTTAAAGAGGTTATTGTGTTCAAAAGTATGCGATTTTACAGACAGACAGTCAACCCCTTGACAGATTTGGTCCAAAATTTGATACATGCATACCTACATTCCTGATAATAAAAATGTGTAACAAATTTTATCCACCTAGCTATTTAAGTTTGTGAGTTAAAGCGTTCACATTAACATCGACATGCAGACAGACTTCCCGAGGACGGATTTTGTCCAAAATTTGACAGGAAACTACAAATTATGTGTAAAGACTACATACAAAATTTCATAACAGTAACCTTAATAGTTTTTTAGTTATCGTGTTCACAGACAGACATAATTCCAAAATTGTGTCTTTCGGACTCAGGGAGGTCTAAAACGTGGAGATTCGTCAAAATCTCGAGTTTGAATTTTTTGACGATTACAATACTTTCTCTTTGTATACGAGAAAGTAAAAAGGAAGCTAAAAAAACTCTGCCTGGAGAGGAAAGATTCAAAAGGATTCATTTCTTACGACGAAACGAAAGAAAGAAAAAATCAATCATCACCAAATTTTAAGCTTTGCTTCCTTCCACTCCTAAGAAAGTTGACCCGAATAAACGCCAGATTTTTATTGGAAGAGAGAGGAGACAATTGCAAATAAAAAATACAGCAACAACACACTTAGTTGTTTTTTAAACAAATTATTGTCATTCAAAATCTTTTAATTGAAAATCTCTTTGAACTGCTCGTGTGAGTCTCATTTAAAGACAAACTTGATCGTGTTGATTGTGCCTAATAGGTGGTAGAGCTCTTTAAAGTAGTATTTAGACACGCTTCGTTGGGTGCTTCAAACGTTTAAGCTGTGCGTGTTTCGCTGATGAATCGGTTTGTGATTCAGAAGTGAGAAACAACACAATAGCGCATTATGAGATTATTATTAAAAAATACAAAGGATTCTTTTGTTGGTTCTTTAAAAGGTTCCGTGTACTTGGGCTAGTCGTTGAGTTCTTTATATGTGCTTAAAATACCATTAAAGAGTCAATTTTATGGCTACAGAATGATTTTATTTTGGGTTATTGGGGCCACTCATAAAATCCTTCTTTCTTATGACGTTCGTTTCATTTCAACGCGATTTCGCACCAGATTCTTCAAAATTTTCGATTTTTAAAAAATTCTTTAATCCTCTGAGCGCCCAGTTATTCTTAACTTTTAGCTATCAGGTTAGAAAACTTAGCTTTTAAAGTAAATGAGTCCATCTTTTTTGTATTTAATTATGTCTCTGATATCTTAAGAATGCTTTATCCATGATTGTTTCAGAAAAGATACACATAAATAAGAGCCATCTGCTTTTGAACTGAACATGAAAAACGTAAAATTACGTTTGCGCCGCTCGGTGGGTTTTAAACGAAGAAACAAATTTTCAAATATACGTTGCATAAGTTTCAGAAAGATTCAAGTATAGTTAGAGTTTTATGACATACATTATATCACAGTGAATTTTGAAACGCAATCTATTATATTTATATAAAATCAAATAAAACCAATTTAGGAAAAGAGGAAATAGATTTTCTGAAAAAAAAAACCACAACTTTTTAACGTCCACTTTCTTACAAAATTCTTTTATTTTTAAGCCAAAAAATTCAAGCTGTTGTTCCTATTTTATATTATTTGCTACAATAAAATAGTGAAGTCAGTCACCGTGATTTTCTCATTTTTCATTTCATAAATTTCGACCTGGACAGAAAATCTTCGTCATTTCGAAGTTTATTCAATTGATCCATAACATCAGACCAGAATAAGCCCAATTTTCTTCTATCGGATAATACAGATCAGGCAGCTAACTAGTCAGTCTCAACGCGAATTTCGGAGAGTAAATGATTTTTCAGAATCAGTAAGGTGACCAACCGTTTTCCTTTAGGGAGGACAGTCCACCTTCGAAAAGTGTACAGTAAATTATGTTACAAATGTTTTCATTATGCATTTATCATATTATGGCGTATTCTATATTATTATTGCAATGAATAAAATCTTTTTTTAATTTACAATAATATTTATCTTTAATTTATTTGTGTCTTCCTTTAGATTGGATAAAAGTTGGTCACCTTAGAATCATCCTAGATTTTTTTTCCTTGGTTTTATATGCAATCTTTGTAAGAATTAATTTTAAAATAAAGATAATGATACGAGGGTAAGTCATTAAGTAAGTCACAAAAGATAAGAAAAAATAATTTACCATGATAATCACTTGGAAACAACTTTATTTTTCAACATAATCTGCACCAATGTTGATGCACTTATCCCATCCTTTTATCAGCGTCCCAATTCCAGTTGTATAAAATTCTTTGGGTTGCTGTCTCATCTACAGTAGGACTTCGTGTTGAACATCGTCATTATCTGCAAAGTGTTTGCCTCCAAGATGTTATTTTAGCGGACAAAACAGATGAAAATCGCTTGGGGATAAGTCTGGTTGGTCAGTGATACAGAATGCACCTTACAGCACAGACTTAGTCCCAAGTGATTTTCATCTGACGACGACGATGACGATGAGATGATGACGACGTTCAACACGAAGTCCTACTGTGGATGAAACAGTAACCCAAAGAATTTTATGCAGTTGGAATTGGGGCGCTGATAAAAGGATGGGATAAGTGCATCAACGTTGGTGGAGATTATATTGAAAAATAGAAATGTTTCCAAGTGATTATCACGGTAAATTATTTTTTTCTTATCTTTTATGACTTATTTAATGACTTACCCTCGTATTTTAACACTTTTTCAGCGACGTTCGGATATATCCGTATGACCCTATAGCAGTCATTCTTTAGCATAACGCACTGAAAAGTTTAACTTCACATTAGAAAATTAATAATTAAAATGTCTTTAGCTTGAGTTTAAGGTATTTAACATAATAGAAATATCGTATCAGATAGCCAACTAGGTACTTTTGATGAGATATTCTGATACATCCGAATAACGTTCAACAGTCATCTATTAATATAACACAATGAAAAGGTTAAGATTCAAATGTAAATTTGAATGAATTATTTTACGATTCCATTCATGGTGTTATGTCCTATTTTCTAGATATATTTGATCCATTGGGGATTTCATGCATAGCAATGTTTCAATATATCCCCAACTTCTGAAAAACATTTGAAAGCTCCAAAATACTTTTTTATTCAGAAGATGCATTTATAGAAATGTCTCAATTTATACAGACATTCTATTGAAATAATCTGCCTCTAGAACGAGAGCACAAACAAGCTCTTTTCATATAAGATGAACATTTTCAAGATGCTGTACATGTGATCGTGGAACACATGCAGTATTGCAGTTGACATTGTTCAGTAAATACAATTTTTCGAAACACTTTTATGGCTGTATTAAAAAGTAATTTTTTTATATTTTAGATATTTCTACTTTGAAATCTTTAATTTATAAATATTTTTTAGTCTGGAAATCAATATTTGACGAACTCACTAGAAGATGGCGCCACTCGCATGGGAGTAAAATTTAATTAAATGAATCGATTAACAGATAGTTCAGTTCTGAAAATATAAAATAGTGTATTATCACTGAAAATACGCAATTGCACAAAATTCGAAAATTCTAGTACATAAAGACGTGAGTGAAAAGTTGATTACAAAATTTCATCTTTGCAAATAAGTCGAGTTAAATAAAGGTGTATAAAAATAGATTAGAAGGGAGGAAATGCTTCCAGGCAAGAAAATAAATTCTCCACTTTCTTCTTTGTACTAAATTTTGAATGTCGCATCTAAAATTCGAACAACTGGATTCGATATGGAACTTAATTTTTTATTCAGTTTTGAAAAATTTTCAGGTACATTCTAATGAAATCAAAGTGATTCATTACTTTTATACGAAAATGAACTAATTTTTCTGCCCTTGTATCTCAGAGCTTGATCTCTGAAGATATAAATAATTTCTTCAGGCAGTTAGTGAGGTGGTTGTGAAGTACGACTAATAAATGTTCCAGGAAGGTTTTATTTAAAAATAAGAGTTTTTTAGAAGATAAGACATTCATTAAAATTTGTGATCCCGCTAAAATTTAAATTATTTTCACGGCGTATTACTAATAAGGAAGAAATATTGCATTTTATTTATTTTATCAGTTTACGTGTGACACATCTAAATCGGAGCATGAAAAATTTTTCATTTGTAAATATGATTTGGTGGATTATATTAATAAAAAAAACTCAAATGACAATTTTTTTTTGTTTTAGTCATGCATAATGAGAGATTTAAATGATTTATGAATAAGAGCTACAATACTCCAGAATTTACAGAAAGGAATATTTTTAGCTCAAAGTAATCTCGACATTACTAGGATAGTTTAATTCTGTTTGCATTAAACATTTCATTTGAAAAAGAAGTCAGATATCTCAATTCGGAGTCTCACTTTATAAATCACAGATCCATCTTAATTCATGGTTCAATTTTTTCAAGAAAAAAGGACAGAAAATTCATAAAGAAAAATAAATGGCAATTTCTCAATACTCTTACCTTTTGCTAGTTAAAATTACCTTAATATCAAATTCAGTGACAGTTTTCTTTCTATTGAGTATGTGCAAATGTCGTCGCCATTTTATGAAATTAAGCTATCATTTTCAAAGCAAAACAGATTTTTATTCAAAAAAATTTTCTCTTTTATTTTCAATAACTTTATTCCATATATTTACAAGCTTTTTAAAACTACAAGAAAATCAAAATATGTGCATTCAAAAAATTAATCACCTCCTATCCGACATTCTTCAGTTCGGTTGAAATGATTCTGTGGCGAGAGCAATTATTCCAAGACAAACTCCCATAATTTTTGGTGCATTCTAATAGCAGTATGAGATCCAGCATTGTCCGAGGGGATTCAAATTTCTCAACGACTAATGAGACAGCGCGTTGGGCGTTTAATTTCTCCTCTGTGTCCTTATAACTTACATCTGGCAGGGATTTCTTAGTAGACAGCTCTGCACATTCGTTCACTAACGGCGTCTTCCACTTAGCTTTGTGTGTTTTTTCGGCTGTCTTCTTGGCAATCTCACATAACGAATACTAACTTCTTCCAGGTATCTTGCGAAAGGATTGATTTAAATAATTTTATAATTGTCATAAAATAGAAATACTTTTACGAGGATAAGCTAATTGAACTAATACCTGAACAACGTTTATTTTTTTCCCCAAAAAAATACATTAACCCCTTAACATACAATGACGTCTCTGACACTTCCAACGAATTACAGATTTTTTTTTCTGTTTAAAACCATATTTAAGTCAACAATTAACTTTAAATACAAAAATAACCTGGACACGCTTACATGTCTCAAGTATCCTTTATCATTTTAAATAGATTGAAATAATAAAAAATATCCCAAATGGGCGGTGTCACGTAATTAGGAGGTTAACCGTCCAGCGTGCGCGCGTTTGCAAGAGATACTTGAATTGCGCATCTTATTACATATTTATATTGTTATTTTATATATTTAAGTGCAATTTTATTTATAAAATCTTTGCTTGCTATTACTTTGTTTGCTAATAAATACAGATAGCATAAATAAAAGTTGCATTTATTTTTGTAAAATAACACGATATACATAAAATGTATTCGTTGTTATAGTCGTTAAATAACAAAAACAGGCCGAATTATATTCTAATTTTAATTTTATTATGGGAGAGCGACGGACATACGTACATCTTAGTTGAAGTTTTTAAGCCAAAAAAAAAAAAAAAACCGAAAATCCCTGCTTTTTCTCAGGTAGGGATTTAACAGATAGACACGTGATCAAAGTGAAGGGAATAATAGCTATTTTTAGTATATTACGTAAGTGTTTTAGGGAAAATGCATGGCGGAAATAAGTCGCTGATTTCGCGATTTGTGTGCGCGTGGAAACGATTAAAATATTCTTTTAGTGATAAACATGCCAAAACGAGAAATATAATAGATAGCGCGGGAAATAGAACGAAACTGGAGTTTAAGAAAAGTGATTTTGAAATACATTAAGACTTTAAAATATATAATATTAGAATTTGAAATAAAATTATGTGAGATTATTACATATATATGTAATACGATGCACGATATGTCGTAAAATTTGCGTAAGCTCCCGCTGGAAGGTTAAATAAAATTGTATGACAAGGGTTAAACGCAGCGTCTAAAAGGAGCGAGAATAGATATATATATACCCATTAACACATAATTGCCTTAGTCACTAACCCAGAAACAGTGCTCCTGCTTTTTTCATAATTGCCACCTGAAACACTTATTTTCCCTTCTACACGATTCCTCAGCTGCTGCTCTTTACCGAATATAGTATTTACTTGAAAACATTCCTTCATTAGGACATTTAAGAGCCTGTTTCTTGATCCCTCCATAGAAAGAGCCGTGGCCCCCCAGCAAAGTAAATACTCTTCTATTGCCTGAGTCATCGAGGCTGTTCCTAACAGGATTAAGCATTACTCAGAGTTTTCTATGGGACCATTGGATACTTCCCACTTCTCTAACTCCTTGTCGAGTCCATTTGATACTAATTCCCTCCTGAATAATGGAACTCAAGAAGAGAAATTCTCAGAGGATGGAATCTTTTTTAGCTCGGACTTCTTTTTTTTGAACAGTCACTGACGTCTGCATTATTAACTTCTTGCTCTTCGCGATCACAATTCTTTCCAGAGAGAGGGAGATTTGGATTTCCCTCCCTTTTCTACCGAAGATTTTTGTCCTTTTCTTTTCTTCATTTAGGAATTTTGGAGACTGGAGATTTCTGATAAAACTGTGCCATAATTATGAAGAAAAAAATCAGACAGATAGTGGAAATCTCGCCCGAAAATACAGACTTAAATACCTATTACAGAATTCAACCAAACTGTTATTGACCCTTGACATTGCCAAATCGGCGTAAGCCTATGAAATAGAGGCATAAACAGTTGCAATTTTGATTTGTGAGCAAAATATTATAGCTATAAATTTGATATATACAGACAGTATCGTATATTTATTATGTGGCCGAAAAAGTTTGAAAACAAGTAGAGAAGCGCCTTTTTCCTTTACTATCTTTGTTCTGAATCTGCAAATAATAGTGGCGGTTTTAATAATTCCGTCTTCGAAATTACTGATGATCTTGTTAAAACTGGAAATGTTTTTTCGCGTTGAGGACGTTACACGAAAAATATTCGGATATTGTTAAAATCCCAATCGAAATCGAATCCAGGCACACAGTAAGACAGGAGGGACTTGAAGAAACAGACGATATTTCTTCAGACGATTCACGATATCAGATGTTTTTCACGATCAAAGAACCTGAGGAATTGTCAAGGAGAAGTGAAATGGTAAAGTAACTTGCACTAGAGTTAGATTCAAACATAGAGAAGGTTTGTTGGTGGTTTGGATAAGCGAAATTGTAGATTCAAGGATGAAAAGAAATAGCTACCACTATTGAATAACATATACCGTAATCCGGGACAACTTTGCACTGACTTTCATGATCTCAAATTGAATTTCGAGATAAGTTGCATATATTTCTCTAAAATAAAGAGCTTTCTTTTTTCCTGGTTGGGTAATTACTAGAGAAACGTTCTACATAAAAATTTGAATCTTATAGTAATTTAATAATAAATTATCTGTTTTCGAAATTTGGTGCCAAACTAAGGCCATATCTAAGAGCAAAAAATAAAAAAAATAGCTATAATATAACTGTTTAATTTCTTGCAATCATTGTTAGAAAGTTAGATAAGAATGAATTGAATGCTAAAGATACGATTACTTATTTTTTCTCAGTTCCTGAACCATTTTATGATACCTTTTAATCACTAGATCTCATCATTATGAAGAGAATTCCATTATTAGTTAGTTAAGAGGCTTCACTTATTTCATTTCATGCCGACAAATAATAAGAAAATTGTTTAATGCTCATTAATTTCATCAGATTAAGTAATGGATAGATAGATATTTTTACGAGTTAACATTGTATTCCGGAATAGATTACTGTTACACATTCTTGTTTTTTGCTTGAAAAGATATGGACTTTTGGACATCAATGTCTTCTAACATTGTGAGTTTAAGTAAAAAATGTAGTTACTTTAGCAATTAGGTGAACAAAATTATAATTTCTCTGTGGGGGGGGGGAGAGAATTAAAACCATGAATAAATTTTCAACTCATATTAAAGTAATAATTAATCTGAATAGTAACGTTTAAAAAATTAGTGAAAGATTAAAACGGAAATAACCACTTTTTACCCAAACAAAATAGAATGCATTGAACCTGTTGTAGAATACATTGTACACCACACTTATTAAAATGATAAATCAAAATAGAATTCAAAAAACAGAAATCATAATGCTCAGAAGAGATTAAGAGTCAATGGCAGTAGTAGAAAAAAATGTGGTATAACATCCCTAATGAATAATTTGTACAAATATAATAATGAAAGTTAATGAGCCCATTTCAATAAGAAATGAAAAAATATGTAGCTGAGAATAAAAAGAATGGTACACAAACTAAAACTGCAATTGGAACTCACCTTATTTCGCACATTTATTCATTATTGATCTTATAAAAAAATCTATGCGAACTTCATTTCACACTTTCTGGAGGTTTCATTTTTTGTTCTATAATATGGTAAGGTAGGGAACCTGAGTACACGAAGCACTCTTAATATTTTTATGGATTAAAGAAATTTCCAAACTGCTTATTGACAACACTCGATATGTCTTCCCTCCAGAACAATGGTCAGATCGCAAGTCGCAATAGAGTAGTTGGGAAGAGAGGTTATTTGTGAAAGGAAGGAATATTGTTGCTTACAATTCGAGACACTACTCAATTCAAGCTAGTCTGGTGAGTGTAATTTTATAACAACAGTAAAAATAACTACATCAATTTTAAAGACTTCACTAAGAAGCTTCAAATTCCATTTGCTTCCAACTTTTTTCCCCTTTTTAGTTTAAAAAAAGTAGTAAAGGATCACTTTACCCACTACAGCCCTGAATTATGCACAGGATAGATAAAAAATCAGTGAGTGGTTAAATATGCTATATTATATATAAGTAACTTAAATATGAAATATTATAATTTTTTGTCAATTAGCAAACTAATTAAAAATGTCCTAATAATAGGACACCAGGCTTCAATTAATTAAAAAGAAGTTCAATTAACAATTATTTTGTATGAAATGATTAAAAAAAATTTCCTTGAGCATGAAAACATCAATATGCTTCACATTTCTCACAAAAGATATAGTTTTGAAAGTGCAACCTTCCAATTTGCATATTTGTTGCTTTGAATTTCTTTCAATCATGTGGTTTATCCCATCAAATCACACGTCATTGCAAGGTCTGAAATATGGATTTAACTTTTTCTTTGGGTGTGGCACGAGGAGGATCCATTTTTTGCTGTTTATAGGCGTTCGGTACAAAAACATTAATAAGTCATGCTTGTCCACTCCCGACCCTATACTTTATTGTAAAACTTTACAATTTCAGGTCTGGGAACTTCAACAAAAGTAACATCTTTTTTGCTCCATCTTTTAAGTACGTCCGCACGATTGCGTACCATTTAAATACAGCGATTTCGCCAGTTTACCTAGTCCATCCGTTTTCAACTTTGCATCAATTTTTACTGTTAATAAATGAATAACAACTGTAAAATATCCAAAATATACATCCGACACAAGGTTTTTAGAGGAAATATCGTTAAATGTAAAGCGATGCAAAATTTTGTACTATGGACACCTGATGTTCTAATAATAAAACAAGTATAAAAATTCACGTTGTCTGCTTTAAGGCCTGATGTCCTATTAGTAGAACAAATGTTTGATTCTCATTTGCATTGCAATTTCTCATTTTTTTTAAGTTAAAAGAATTGACTTAGGCAGAAATTGTACGATTTATATTATGGAATTTTTCAAAAAGAAGAGGATTAAATATAATAATGTTTTTGAGGACTCAAAAAACATGCACTTGCGTTTTGACTGCAGATGGTCAGAAATTTCTATTATTTTCTCTGTTACGACTATGCTGTCAACTATTGAGCGGAAATGAAAGCATCTTTCTATTCTTGAAGGCATAATTAGTAGGACCTAGGATTTTGAAGTTCAAATTCTTAAAAATGTGGAATCTAGAGTAATATAAAGATGTGTCCTAATACTAGGACGCCAGGGCCGAAGGGGTTAAAGACTACACTAAAAAGCTTCAAATTCCATTTGATTCCAATTTTTTTCCTCTTTAGTATAAAATGTTAACATTTTCCGCGTTTCAAAAACTGATTTGGAGTAATTGGGTACTGGGTACCCATTTATCCCAATTACTAGTGTAACTTAATATATTTGTACCTCAATATAGGGATGACAACATGGGAGGGCAAAGGGGTACAGATGCCCAGGGTGCCACTCTTAGAGTGCTCCATGGCAATAAAATATTAGAGCTTTTATGCCACTTTTTAAAGTCAAATCTGATGAAGTAACGAAAAAATAATAGCATACCCCGGGAGCCGATTATCCTTGTTACGTCACTGTGCTTCTCAGTATTCAAACCCCATCCCCTTGATGAAGAAATAACATCAATAGCAGTGGAAGAATAAATAACTTATTTATAGCCTGCTTTTTCTTCTTCAATGAGAAATAACACACAGCAAACGATAAAAAATAATTTGATAAGTTAAAGTGGGGGATATAAAGTTATATTAATTTTTTTTCTTATATTAATGTTAATGTGTTAAAATATAAGTATTACTATTTCAATATGTATAAAGGCTCTATACATTCCATTCCTGTATTAAAAATCAATGATTTTATTAATTCATTCATTTTTTTTATTTATTTCTTATCCAACATCATATTTGTGCCCGGGCCTTAAAATACAAAAGGCGGGGCTGAAAATAATTACAAAAGTATCAAACAACTATATATTTGTTTTATATGAGAGTTAGAAATATCCTGGTAAAGTTGTAGAAATTGTGAACGATAAATTAAAAGTCAGTTATATGTTTTGGAGTAAGACATGTTGGAAGTGGAAAGTAGAGGAAGGCATTTTTTTGTATAATCATTCTGAAATAGTTAAAATTATCCCATTTCAAAATTAAATAAATATGAGATGTATAAGGTTCCTGATTCACCTTTATTATAAAGGTTGTTAACTTATATCTTATGATCAGTAAATTAAGTTTTCCAAATAATGTCCATGTTTAACTTATTTAGGATAAGTTAACTCTGTATTATATTGTTTAATGTTCGAATATTAAGTGTTATGCTCTTGTTATAACGCATTATTTTTGCTATAATTTATATTAAATGGTTTTCCGCTTAATTTAGCTTGAAACATTCTCTTAAAGATTTTGTTGATAAGTTAAATTTTTTAAGAATGTTTGACTTATATACGTAACAACTTACACCTGCTAGCTATTTCTGAAAGTAGTGTGATATATTAATTTTAGAGATTTCAATAAACGCAGTTTCTACCTAAGTCATAATCAAAAGTTATTCTATTTTCTGCTGTTTCACGCACAAACACGCATATGCGTATACCTGCGCGCACGCATGCAAAATGATGGAAAAGGGGTCATATAAAATTTTTTAAAAATGCCTCGTTATAGGTCATTTGAGAGTATTTAAGATGCTATCAGTCTACTGCTGAGGTAAAGATCAGTGTCCTTCTCCCTTATAACTGCAATGAAAATATTAAAATTCTTAGTTTTCAACCATGTAAGCAACCCTTAAATATTGCTACATAATAAAAAACTTCCCAGATACTAAAATAATATTTTCTCATTACTATTTCTAAATTTTAGAAGGGATGGGGCAGTTACCCCTACGAGATAGGAACTGGGTATCTGTGACAATTTACTAATAAATTAATTTTTGCGCCTAAGCAAGTGGTTTTTTCAAAATGTTTCAGGGCAATTTGTGCAGTTTAAAGGCTAAATTCCAGTGATCATTTTGATATTTATGATATTATAAAATAGGAAAATTATACCTAGCAGAAATATTTAAACTAAGAATCAATTTGTGATTGTAAAATTGGTACCCACTTACCCTGTCTTACTCTGTTTCTGAAATATATCTTTGTACCAAAAATTGAATTAGGATCATATTGGAGTTTCACAATCTAAAATATTTTAGATTAAAATATTATAAAAAGATCTTGCGTATAGTTGTCGCGTTATTATTCGCGCAATTTTTTCATTTATTGTTGAATATTAAAGTATTATTTCACACTACTCATTTCTTATTCTGGTACATTTCGTAATTCCTGCTTTTCGCAGTTTGATAAACAGTAATGCAATTATATTGCTTCTTATTTACTTAAACAATTATCCTCTTCATAGGCACCATAAAATAGTTGGATTATTTACGCATGCAAAACAATATAAAAAGACACGCTATTTATGACCAAACATCTGTTCTCCAGACATCCATTGATCATTCATAAGCATTTTAATTCGCGCAGAAAAAGCTCTCTGAAATCTGTGAACTACTTCAACAAATATTGTGAAATGAGACTATTTCTAAATGAACTCCAGACGAATGTAAATTCGCAATATTCTAGTTTGAGTGCTTCAGTTTAAAAATAAATAATAATGACTACAAATGTCTCAGTCGTGGAAACATGAAACATTATTTAAGATATTTGAGTAAACGTGATTTGCAAGTAAAGAGTTTTAGATTTTCGAATTTGATAAACAAAGTTTCAGTTTAATACTTTTAAGTGATAAACAGACTGCGTGTTGACAGATTCATTGCGAAAGACGAAGTTTTAAAAAATGCTAATAAAAATTCATTAAATAAGAAAAGAAAGTCTGTCTGAATTGAAGTTATTAAATTTTCGTGCCCATTACTTTTAAACCAGTCAAGATTGGAAGGAACTTTGAAATGTCACTGGCCAACAGTTCAATTCAAGCACTCCATTTAATTACTAAATGTTTCTAAAAAGTAGCTCGACTTGTTCAGGATATCACGTTTAAGAAATAAAATCTACGTGAAAGGAGGAAGTGTATTCTTCTTGCCTCATTCTAGACTTAGCTAGATTAGAGAGGTTGGACTCGATTTATCCGTGGAATATACAAAATCCATGGCACGAAACATTGGAAACGAAGCACGTCTGGAATACGTGATGATGAATAGAAAATGCTAATCAGGGTGGTTTTTAAGAGGTGATGCCTGTTAGACCGCGTGCAAGCAAGACCAAGCATGAGCTCAGAGACTAGAAGTAAGCCTTGTCACAATCAAAAGTGTTACCTTTGCGCCAATTTAGGGCTTATTAAGCTCCTGAGCATCTAAGTTCCAACTCCAAATGGGGACAATTAATAGAATTTTGGAGTAGACAGAATTTTGTCGAGTTCTGCAGTATCATTAATCAAAAAACAATTAAGATTTTAAAATCCAAATTATTTAAGAAATTTCGTTAAATTTCGTCAAATAACTGCATTAAATTATTTTTCATGTATTATCAATTAAGTTTTATCTGCTCGTTTTGTTTAGCTATTTATATGCATTTGACGCCCTGACAGAAATTTTCAAAGAAAATTGAGGACAAGAAGATATTTTTGAGCTGCAAAAGGGCCTCGAGTGGAGAAAGAAGCTTCGTTTGAATCGGTTTTAGTATGTACTAAATATAATAGTTTTCAGGCTATACGAACCAAAGAAACTATAAACTGTACTGTTTCCGATCTCGTTTTTCAGATTACTCACATTAATATTTAAGTTGTTATTCGCGTTGTGCCCGTATAATATTATTTAATGGAATTAATCAATCATTCAAAACGGAAGGAAATCTATCTAACCACAACTAAAAACCAATAACAATTGTTCATCAGCTGCTTCGCATCCCTCCATTTAAGGACTCCAATGATTTTTTTTTTGGCTGATTCAATTTCTTAGCATAACATCAGATCTCAAAACATACATAAAAAATATGTGAGCTATAATAAAATATTTCAATTTACCTTGGGGTCGTTTCTCAGTTTCATTGTTTGCTTTAAAATCAGTTTACTCGACATCCAAAATGAGCTGCCACTGCTTTCTCTATGATCACTTGGATAGCAAAAAAATTTTAAGAGCTATTTTTGTATTTATTATTCTCTATTCACTTTATCTTTTAATAGGAACACCAATTACAGATTTTAAAAAAGAAATAATAGTAACAATAAGTAATACATCGTTAAATAGTGGTTAGGGGAAGAATGAAAAGAAAACTTCCGTTTCTCGAGCATCACAATGTCTTTTACGACACTCTACAATTTTACACAATTTTGTGTAATATGATGAATGCATTATACAATATCGAACACTATTGGGGTGTGGCATATTCTTCTGGCCTCTAAAATCACCTATCGCACTCAATGGTAGAACAAACTATAAATAAGCGTTTTCGTATTTTGTGGATGCGCCCTTCCTTCGCGGAAATGGGAGCGAGGGGATTGAAAGGAGCAGTAACGGCGATCCGTGAGTTGAATAAAAGCAAATGAATCTCAAAACGCGACTCTTTTCTCTCGCCATATTAACCATTACCTATTCGAGCTCTCTTTTAGATAATTTAAAGAGATTTGATTTGCGTGCAGTCTTCTTGCTTGAAAGGAGATGGATGTTAAATGGTATGATACTCAATTAAACCTTTATTCTAATCTGTTGATTTACTAGGAACGCTTAGTTGCGGACTAAAAGTTCCGAAAAGCAGGGAGAGAGCGAAAAGAAAGAAACGTTTGGAATTAAAGCGTTTCTATTCTTCTTTTAATTATTATTTTAGAAGATCGATCAATTCTTTTCTTTTCATCTTTTGAAAATTACAGTTATTGGACTAATTTAATTCAGACACTTAAAAATGTTACAAACTTACAACTAATTTATTGCTAACTCGTGTAATTTTGCTTGTAGTAAACGGATGAGAATTCAATGATTGTCCCAAAACAATTATTAGTGGGACTCATATTTCCACGAAAGGCATTTGGCAACCCGACAACGATGTAGATATGTAGTTCAACTCATTAGCTAACGACATCGCGGGCCACGAGCTAGTTCTGGTAAAGAAACAGGTGGGAACGAGAAATTCGTAAAATATGCAAAAATTTCACCATACAGATTTATTTTGCGAGTAAATTTACAACAATTATTCGATATCGCTGGCAGTATCATTCATTTCTGCTTCTGCTCTTAGGTTTTATACAGAAGTAACGTGCTTATCGAATGGTAAGAAAGGATGCGTCAGTCTGTTTAAAGTTTGGTTCCTCCTGAAAGTATCGGCCATTAGAATACACGTATCCATTCTTGCCATTCTGTAAGTACTACTTTCTAATATACTTCTGCACTCAACACTAAGAGCAGAAGCAGAAATGAATGATACTGACAGCGACAGCGACTAATTATTATAAAGTTACTCGCAAAATCAATCTGTATGGTGAAACTTTTGTAAGTATTTCAAGCTTCTCTTTTTCTCCTCTTCTTTACCTAAGTTGCCTCTCTATGGTTAGTTAAAGAGCTGAACTGCCTATATACAGTGTTGGTAGGTACCGTTATGTTGTATAACGTTAAATGTTGCTGGCAAATACCGTTAAATGTTGCTATATACCGTTTACTGTTGCTAGTAAATACTAACACCACTGACAGTTGTTTTGGGTCAGTCAGTGTGATTTAATGAGGATAACAGTGACTTTTAAACCATGTGTCACAATCCTAATTAGAGTTGCATATAAAATATTAGTATCAATGAAATTTTTACAACGCTTTCTTCTGTTTGATTCTACAATATATGGGTGTAAAAGCGATTACAAAAATCGTGTTCATTTAAAACATTTCATAGAAATTTGCAAAAAAAAAAAAAATATTTTGAAATTTTTATATCTTTAATCAGTATATTATCTTCTTTTTTAAAAATTTTTGAAAGCTTTTCCTATTAGAAATGAGCTGCTTCAAAAGGAAACACAAGTGGAAATTGTTCAAAATTTTTGCTCGAGTACAAATCATTGAAAAGCTACTGTTCCATTTTATTTCATAATACGTACAATATGCTTTTCTTAAATACCACGACATTTTATAAGGAAAATATTCATTTATAAATATTGTGCAACGTAATAATAAGCATATATTACTTGGTACAAAATCTTAATGACATTAAGTGAATTGAATATGAAATGAAGTAAGATCAGTTTGGTTTGGGTTTTCAGCGCAAGAGCGAAGACAGTACAGAGGAACATCTTAATGAAACATAATTAGAAGAAATCTGATTTCGGGATACAATCCCATTTTGAATTGTTTTCGCCGTTCATATAAGCTCACCACTTTCTAACTTGGAATGTAGAAATTGTGCATGGCAAGATTATACTGCGTTGATACAGGTTTGTGATTTGCTAATTTTCGGATAAACTTTCAAATTCTGCTTCTTATTAAACAAAATGGCATTCGGAGCGGAAAGAAACGGTAGCATATTCTTTTCGCATTATAATTTTAAATTTTTTATTTCATGAACGCTTGTTAATGTATTAACGAATTACCAAATATCATTATCACTACAACTGTGTGTTTATGACCTCGTTAACTACAGCTTCAATTATATTTTGTTTGGTTAGGTTAGATTAACGTCCCGTTTTAAAGCAACACGAGGGCTATTTATGGACAGACCTAGTAATTTTGAACCGCGGTCAGATGGCGAGTATGACGCCTGGGCTGGCGCCCCCTCTCTGGGCTTCCGCGTCGCGCCAGCGGGGGGGCGTTTGGCCGCTGCGTATGATTTGGCGTGCGGCAGGCCCCATACACGGCGGATCCTCAGTGGAATCCGGTTTCGAACCTGCGACCCTCCGGCCCCGGGGTTGGGACCCTACCATTAAGCCATTAACCACGAAAACTTCTAGTACTTAAGTTGATGAAACTTTCGTTAGCCAATCTTTAATTTTTCTTTCTTTTATAATTTACACAGGGCTGCAAAAAAGAAAAAAAAAATACTTTTTGAAAAGTGTTTGAGTTTTGACAACTGGCTTTTGTATTAGTTTCAGTGCGGATTTCAAAAATGAGATTCATTTTTTTCTGTCATTTAAGGATCTTTCACCAAACGATTTCATATTTTGGGAGAAATAGCTAAAATTAAAAGATTGTGAAAATTTTATTTTGATTTTATCACCTCTTAAATGCATATTTTACATTTATATCCTATCTTTGTTATGATTTAAATGATAAATGAGTTTATAAAAAAAGTTAAAAATCTTTATAGTAGAGATTTCTCTTTTTCTCGAAACTTTTCTGCTTTTGTTCTAGTGACTTTGCTTGGGACTGTCTCTTTTCAACGTCCAGCAATAGTTTCCTATCATGCTTTTGATATCGTCTTTCCATTTCTTTTAAGCCTTGATGAATTTTTTCCTGACTGCATATAAATTTCCAGGCAAATAGTCGAAGTGCGAATGGCGAAAAGAACTTTTGAGCTCATACCTCTAATGCCTTTCTTAAAATTTGCTAACGTTTCATCAACAGTAGATTTCTAGATTGGGTCTCCTTGGTTAGAAAAAAAGACATGAAAGGTAGTTACTATTAGTTTCAAGGATTTCCAGTCTTCAATTTTGAACTCAAAACTTTCATTCTTCATCAGTTTTCTGATGCCAGGTTCTACAAATACCCCTTCCTTCCAATTTTGATTCCGAAAAACCCGGGAAATGTTCACAAAGGTATTTGGAACATTTTCCTTCTTGTGGTAATTAATGCCTTAACAAATTATTTTATAAGGCCTGATTTTATATGAAACAGTATCATTCAATATATCTGGAGGGAACTGACCAGGATACCGGGTCCATGAGGGACAGGATGTCTCGCAGATCGGAATTTAGTATATCTCTTTCCATCTTTTCGTCCTTTAGATTGAAACTTTTCACATTCCATGTACAAAAATAGAATTCATTAGTACGATTTTTAGTCTCTCTTCAAACCATTGGTAAACCGAACCGAAAAGGTTGTTTTTACCTTGAAACTGTTGCCTTAATTCTTATTCACAGACGGAACATACTTTGTATGGGACACAACGCTTGTCTTTATCCCGCATTTTCATGCCAAAATAAGCAAAGTACACTTTTACACTTTTCCAACAAAATATTAAATATATCTTTGTTTTTTTACTGCATAGTTAAAAAAAATGTTGCAGAAACAATCCAGTAAATTAACACATTCTCTAGAAGCCATTTCTCTCAACTGTAATACAAACTAAAGGTAAAAAGCTTTTCTACTCAAAGCTCAGAATTATATACAAGTATACTAAACTGATCTAAGAAAGACATTGATGGGGGAGTAAGAAAAATTGCAGGAATGAAAATGATGGAGGGGGAGGACAGAAATGTGCTAACAGGCTAGTGATTCAGTTCTTACTTGTTTTCTCTGGCTTTACTGTTGCATTTAACAGACAGTTTACCACCTTAGAAGAAAATGTTAAAAATAAATAATAGTTTATTCTGTCCTGGATACAATTTACATAGAGCCAATTATTATTTAAAATCTATAAATATGTCTAATGAGTTCGTACAAATAATATTACATTGCTCTTAAATATAAAAAATGCTTATGTTAGAGCTGTGATTTGTGATAAAACTGCATGTGATGGAATTTTTTAATTATTTTTCCAGTAATTAGCATCCCGAAAACTATAAAAAACGCTAATTATTTTACGACGATTTTTTCAATGCAGTCCTGGGTTATTAATTCCCCCTCTTAAACGCCTTGCTATCAAACAACAGTTAATTAGTTATGAGACAGGGTTAAATGAAAAAGATATGTTAGCCGGCATACTTGTATTTAGGTGTATGAGGCTAACAAACCAGCTTCGCACGACTTTGGAGACATAAAAATGAATAACTTATGGCGGAAAAAAAGTGGCGAGACACGTGTATTGATGTCATTACATGACAATCCAAGGGACAATGCAAAATATTCATTATTACTATCAATGATATAACTTCCAATTCAGAATATTAAATCCATTTACTATTAATACTTGAAAACTTTTCCATCTATATCTACTCACTTAGAAAGATAATGTATTTTCTTCACAAGCAAAACTTTTGCTTTCAAATAATTCATACATCGAGATAATTTGCAAATGAATCTACAGCAGCACGGTAGCAAGCACACTTCTATGTATGAAGAGTCCAGAGGAAAAACGATGAAGGACCATTTTTTTTTAAATTTATAGGAAACGAAAAACAAAATTTCCCGTGTCCTGGAATCGTAGTCCAGTCCAGTCCAGGAAACAGTCCAGGGGAAAAAAGATGAAGGACCATTTTTTAAATTTTATAGGAAACGAAAAACAAAATTTCCCGTGTCCTGGAATCGTAGTCCAGTCCAGGAAACAGTCCAGGGGAAAAAAGATGAAGGACCATTTTTTAAATTTTATAGGAAACGAAAAACAAAATTTCCCGTGTCCTAGAATCGTAATCCAGTTCAGGGGAAAAACGATGAAGGACCATTTTTAAAATTTTATAGGAAACGAGAAACAAAATTTCCCATGTTCTGGAGTCGTAGTCCAGTCCAGGAAATAGTCCAGGGGAAAAACGATGAAGGACCATTTTTAAAATTTCATAGGAAACGAAAAACAAAATTTCCCGTATCCTGGAGTCATAGCTAACAATGTTGATGTAGAATCGCTTTTCAAATTGGAACCACATCAGTTTATCTGAGCGCGCGGAATCTGATCGTTTTTCTCCAGTTGTCAGATCCTTATGAAACGTATATTTCTGATGGAATCTTATCGACCTACCCGTGTTCAAGTAGATATAAAATTATATCCATCGAGCTAACAGATGGAGCTGATACATGAAATCAGAAAGAAAAAATGGATTCTCACCATTTTTTTCCCTGGACCCTTCATACTTTACTTTATATTCAAGACTAATATCCAAATAAATTTGTGTTACTAACATATATGAAGTTTTCTTTTCATCTCAACTAACACCAGGAAACAAAAATTTGGGTTTGAGCAGAACTTTCGCATTCAATTTTCTCGCTGAAACAGCAGAAAACTTACAGCTTTTTGAAAAGAATTTTTTGTATGTTTTATTTTAATCGTCGAGATGGCACACGCGCAAACACAAAAAGACTATCATAAAATGTGAATTCTCGAAAAATAAGTTCAATTAATTATTTGGCATCAACCAAAAAGGAAATTTTTAAAAGCGCATGCCCGTAATACAATGAAATGCTTTCAGTTTTTAATTTAAAAAAAGAAAGAAAAACACTCCTATGGCACATATACATATCGCTCAATGGGCTCTAGCCTTAACGATTTCAAAGATATTTTTCAAAAGGAAAGTACACTGCTTATATATAAAAACGATTGATATAATTTTTGAAGTCACTCAAAACACGGCACTTTTTTAAAGTGCCACTCGCCATAAAACGTTCGCCATTCGAGTTCTTTTCCACTTTTTCTATTTTATTTATTTTATCTTAATGTGTTTTAATTTTAATTGAAGCATGATTTTTGATGATTGATTGTATCTCAATTGGTTAGTTAACTTCAGACAATATTGATAATGCAATAACTGGATGCTGCTGCGTTGGCGCGGAAAAGATATATTGTTAGTACTATTGTTTACTTCTTTTGTTTTTCCTGTATTTTCTTTTTTGTAATTAAATATCTTTCTTTTGTATTTTATTGGAAGTTGCTGCATTTTTGCGCCATTCTGTATAACATAAAGTTTAATTTTTAATATCTCTTGGTAAATTATTTCACTTGTACTTGTCATCTGTTCAAAACTAACTATCAGTTTAGAGCTAATTGAATCCAGAACGAAAGCAATCGTATTATTGGCCATTTTGATCAGCTGAAACAATGAGCACTTTTTTATCCATCTGAAGGCCCACTGTGCCAATGCAGGATCTGACTGAGGTAGAGTCGGGTTTCAGTGCATGCTAAATGCATGAGGGGTGGGGGCATTGTTACCGGAGAGAAGCAGGGTGACCTCGGTTAGAGCCTATTAGCGGAAAGTCTCTTTCACTTTTAAAGGACTGTGCCGTCACTCGAAACTGAAACGACGTGGCTGGGATCTGATTTCCAATGTTCTGGCGCCTTTCACATTCATTGGGGGATCGTATCCATGTGAAACGCAGTCATTCACCTACAATTTCTATTCATAACTCTTAGAAATGCGCCAGTCACTGAAAGAGAATTCGAATGATAATTCGATTTTATTTGAAAAGAGTATATCAAGTATTCTTCAGCTTTGAGTGCCCACCTCAAACTTGATCGCGATGGAAATTTTGTGCATCCGTAACTAAATACACTAGGGAAATTTTGAGAAAATTCAAATTCATGCCGTTTTATGGATAACTTTTGCTTGCCGATATTGAAGAATCAGATAGAAGTTTTAGCCGATATAATAGAAATAGAAGCGGATTAAAGGATAGGTGCACCAGGTGTGCGCCGAGGACACGAAATATCGCTATAGATTTATTCAAGAAACTCCCCAAATTCATTTTCAGCTAATAGGATGTAAAACCTTAGTTCAGATACACTGGTCTTCAATCAATTCCAGATGAATAAGCACTAGTCCACGTGAACTTCTGGCCTGAGAAATAAACCTATTTTTTATAAAGAGAGAAGCTGTCATTCAGTGATAAGATTGAATGATGAGTTTTCATTTTCAATGATTGTCAATGCAATGACAAGCTCTTACAATGGCGGACTGGGTCTGAAAATAGAGATTGCCATGAGTCAATAGGGGCCCTATAACATTTACAATGCCATCTTACATTATATTTAATTTTATTTCTTACAAATATAATAAATGAAATTAATAATAAAAAATAATAAATTAATAATTATATTATTATTATTTAGTAATAATGATTAATTATAATTTAATATAATTTTTTTAGTTTAAAAATCTGTTATATTTATTAGTAATTACCGTATTTATAAATATTATACATTATTGAAAGTAAGAGATACCAAATATAATTACAGTTTTATAATTGAATATTAATTAATTTTGGTGGTTGTACTGTAATTTTGGAGATATATTGTAATTTTGAGATTTTTTAAAACCAAATTGAAAATAAAGTTCAAATTATTTACCATTTAATTTTTTTAAAAAGATTTCTTACTGTCAAAGATTAACAACTCAGAAGTACAGATGTGGTCCACTTCATTAAAAGTAAGCCAGCAAACTTTTGATTTCACTAGATGACTGTGCAAATTTATCAGTAATTATTCTGCATTGAAATAATATAACAATTCCATTTGAATAGAGAGTAAAATATAGGTTTCTAAGTTCTCCTCAGAAAATGAATTTTGAAATTTCACTAATATTATTACATTTTTTCCTCACTCAAAAATGGATTTCAAACTCCTTAAAGACAAAGTTCTTTTAAATTTAATTTAATATACTGGGGGGCCCATATTGACTTATGTGTAAGGGCCCACTTGCCATCATGCAAGCTGGTAACCTTGCCAGTCCGCCACTGAGCTCTTATACTTCAGTACTCATTACCGAGGAAGTAACAATACGCTATAAAACAATATAAAATGATTTTTTTACACAATTTCTAATGCTTATCCCAGTTTTGGTTCGGAGATTTCCCATAACCCTTTTCACTAAGGGTCATTCGATTATCCACCATTTATGGAGTCGACATGTTCCAGTCTGGTAAAACTGGACTATGTTTTAAGGCACCATCTTCCTAGCTACGTAAGTGCTTTACAGCACTATTACTCGATAAATCAAGTTTAAAGATCGATTTAATGACCATAATCCCATTCATCTACTTCACATCTTGTAATAGATGTAATTCCATTACATCTGCTTCATTCTCATATTAGATGATCAACTATTTAAGCCTTAGTACAGTAAGTCACATTGATCGCGATGACTGGCAACCGTGTGGCACGCCGAACCTTCTTGCTTTCTCTCCCCGGATCCAGCTTCAATTGCTCATAAATAAATAAAACTATAACAATATATTCAAAAAATTGTAGGCTATAACTTTTATAGGAAGGATTCTTACATAAATGGCATATAAAAAATATACGACAAAAATCAAAAGTTTCTAAGTAAAGAGCCCATATTTTTCACATAGTATCCTAAATTTATAAAAAAAAACTATTAGGTTTAACGTAAATATCAATAAACTATTTTTGTAGCCCATTTAATAACAAACAAGAAAGTTGAAAGTGACTTAGCATTAGTTACAGAGATAATAGCTGTTCCGTAGATATTGTCATTTTGTATCTTTGAGGGGGACAGGGGGGGGGGGGGCTCCAGGGGCATTTTTGGGATTATTTTGTAAAAATGCTCCTTTGGTAGGTATCTATCAATGGGGCCAAATCAGATTTACACTAATTATTTACGAAGTTGCGTGTTTTTGAGTCTTTATTGACTGGGCTATAAAAGGATGAAATATTTTAATGCATTTAAATTAAGTTGCCGAAAGTACAGCTTGTCTACTTCGAAATACTGAAAATTCTTGCAAAATAACATTAAATTTCATTAAATCTTAGTCTGTCATTGCTTTCTCAGCATTTCCAACCAGTCTGTTAAATTTTCAGATCGTAAATTTTTGTCTTATACATCTTTTACTTAATTTGTAATTTAATCAATCGTATATCAGTACTACTTTTTAGCTTGGTTCATTCAACATAAATTTTTGGAGATTTTTCATAAATTTTTTGGAATCATGAAATGTGAAATCTACGAGTATCACTTATATCAGATCCTTTACTATTAATAAAGAAAAATGATCCGGGAAACCGTCGAGATTTCATTTACCGCACCATGATTTCATTCGATTCAACCGTTTAATATATTGATAAATAAATATATTAAATTAATTTCTTTTTTATATATACTACATCGCATTTTTTAAATGAATATTATTTTATCATTTGGGATAACTGGGAAATTTTTCATTCAAAATAGAGTAGCAGAAAGGGTTTTGAGTGAAGAAAGGATTAAAAGTGAAAAGGTAAAGAACTTATGCCATTCATTTTAATTTTCAGTTTCTTCTGAAAGTTTCGCCAACATCTCTTTTTCGGTTAGAAGCGCGAAATGCAAACATTCCTGACATTTATTGTGCAAATATTTTCGTAAATAAGTGGGGTAGCAAAGAAAAAAAGTCGCCAGCGTAAAAAGGTTGAGGAAGCCTTGTTTTTAACAGCGGAACATATCTTTCCATTATCGGACAAATACCTAAGGAATAGTGTTGAGACTATTATTTCAAGTTGAAAACCCTTATAAAAATTTTAGAAGATGAAGAAAAAGGAAAATAAAAAAAATGATTACAATAATAGGTAAATAAAAAGTAAATATAATTACATTCTAAAATGCCATTTCAGACCCTAGTTTATATATTCCTCTGGAGTAAATTTGAGTCATATCGTACATGATGAATACTATCAACATAATATCGTTTAAAATTTCTATGCTTAAGAAATATATAAATCAGTTCTGTGTTTTTAAATAGAATCGTGGTAATAAAATCATACGAATTTCTAAGAGAGACCGCCAGAACAAATTTGTATTTATTTTTTCTTTGACAATTATAAATTTTCATTAAAACACATCTAATATCCCTAGAAACCAAAATTTTCAAATCTTCTTTTAAAATTTCTATACATTCGCATTAAAGTATTTTAAGAGAAACTTGATAAATAAAATGATATATAACAAATTTTCGATGAATGTTTGCGTGGAATGTATGACGGAAGTTTCTGTAAATGTGCCATAAAGGTTTGGTTATATTAACGTCCCGTTTTGAAGCAACACGAGGGATATTTTGGGACGGACCTCGTAATTTTGAAACGCGTTCAGATGACGAGAACGACACCTGAGCTGCCCCCCCCCCTCTCCAAACTTCACGCCACACGGAGGAAGTTTGGCCACTACGTATGATTTAACGTGCAACAGGCCCCATACACGCAGATCTTCAGTGGAATCGGCTTTCGGGCCTCAAAGCCGAGACCTTATCACTAGGCCACCGCGACCTCTCTCTAAATGTGCCATAAGGATGAAAGGAAAATATATTCCATATCAGATTGCTTGAAAAGTTGTCTCCACACTTGTCTTTGTATCAGAAAAATATTTAAATTAGAAAATAGAATTTGATAGTATATATGTGCATTCAGGGTCAGATTTGCCATAGGGCCAACCTAGGCCATGGCCATGGCGCAACAATCGCAGGGCGCATATATCAAACAAAATTACAATAAAATATTTACAGATTTCGTTATTATTTTGAAAATACTATATAACACACTGTTTTTAAAGCTCATCCATGCAAATTAAATAAACTGGCGACACATTTACAATGCCTATCTCTGTAGTTGCGGTGAATGCACCAGGGAGGGGACGCAGAATTAAATGATTTGGGAGTAGAAATATTTAAATCCGGCCCTGTTTTCATTGAAGAGTATGTATTTAAACTCTTCTGAGGCTAACAAAAGCATTTGATCAATGAAAAGCATTAAAAGTTTTAGAATTCAGGTCTTTTCATAAAGTTTTCGCAATGCTTAATATTTTTTGGCGAAATTCATTTCGAATTATTAAAAAAAATTCACCTACGAAGCGGTAAAGGTATCGTTAAAAACAAAATAAATAAATAAAGGAATATTTATCTATTTTTATTTTTCCCTTGAGATTCTTCTACCTATAATCATTCTGTAATTTGAGTCTTAACCTGGATCACAAACGAATTCTATAATCTTGGTGGCGATTCCAAAAAACATGCAGAATGGTTGATGCTGACTTGTATTTATTGTATATATATATTTAAATAAAACAAATCGTGAGAAATAGATAAAGTTCCTGCGCACGTTTGTTGATTATCGCATATAGTCAAGTGACATTAGTTATAATTGGGTAGAAAATTGGGAGACGCGCGGGATGCTGACTCAGTGGGAGGGTTCTCTAAATGCCGTAATCAGCAACCGACCATTCAGACGATTGAATTCTTTACTCATTCACTTCATTTACGAATGAATTTCGTTGTAGAAGATGGATGTTATTTGAACATATAAGTTCAAAACACTTTATGCTCAGCATTTGTCTTATCTATCTATTGCTACCATTCAAAAACAGTCATTTGACCGATCGCGGTAAGCTTTTGGGATGGGAAAAACCTACCGGTTTTTATTTGTTTCGGTAACCCAGCTTTTTTTTCGGTTATTTTTTTAAAATCCAATAACCGGGTAAAAAAATCGGATAGGAAGATAAGCTCGATTTAAGGTTCGATTTAGACTAAAATTTAACGAATTATGAAACTTTGAATTTCATCATCTTAGGCTAATCAACGACAACCGTTTCCTCGAAGCTTCTGTTGTTTGGCGGATTACTGAAAGAGTATGAATAGTATTCATAAATACTGAAAGAGTATTTATGAATAGATATTGGCCAGTGGATTGATTTCCTGTAAAAACAATATTATAAAATTTTTTGTCTACAAACGGCGTTTGTTTTTTATAGCCCCCCCCCCCGAAAACCGATTATTTCAAAAACCGGTTATTTTGAGCGGTTATAACCGCCAGGTTAAACGGAGGTGAAAAAAAACCTGAATAACCAAAACCGGTTATTTTCTCAGTAACCGCCATCCCTAGTACGCTTAGTAATTAACATTATCATGCTAAGCATTTATCTCGGCAGTTAAACATACACTTTCCCGATTCCATTTAAAATGTTTTATATTTCTTACTAAATTATGTATCACAGAAAAAATATTTTTCATGAATAAATTGTTTCCAAACATCTTTTTATATTTCTAGCTGTTTCTAAAATTAAAAACCAACGGGCACTTGATAACACCAATCTTGTACTTTCTTGGAAGAATTATATTGTATTGAAGTTAGTAATTAAAAATCTCCGTACAATATCGGCGTTTTAATTTTTGATAATGGACATTTTCTTGGATTGGTGCCATTTTAATGGAAAACAAGTGTTGAGACTTGCTCATTTCATTTTATTAAAATTAATGCCAAAAAATATGGATATTAGCATTTAATTTTTTTCAACCCGAATATTTCCAATTCATTAGAGAGCAAGATTTTGTTGTCGGTAGAAACTATTGAAGCAAATATTGCACTGATTTCATCCACAAGAGGAAGACAATACACATAAAACACCTTTTTTAAGATGAAATACTGATTTCTTTATTAAATTCGCTTAGATGCTTCGTTCCTTACAATGTACAAGCTGGTTTCAATTTTATATCAATATATAATGTATCAATAATTTTCATTATCATAAAGTGAAAAACAGTCAAGTTACTTGTGTATGCTAAGAAGAACTAATGCTGTAATAAGACTGTTGTAATACATTATAAACCACAGCATTTCTATCTCATAAACATTGGTTTCATTAATAAGTATCGTAAAATTAAGACAAGAAACTACAAAACAACCGTACTCATTAAACGTTTTTACTTCAAACGTTTCATGTTTGTAAGGATAGAATTGTGTAATCGATTACAGTTATTGGTGCCCGATGACAATACAATATTTTAATAATTTTAGATCTCGAAATTATCAATCAATACTTAATTTCTTAATTTGATTAAATATTGATTTTATAGTGGTGATTCCATCTAAAAGTCAATTTAAAAAACATTAATTTATAGATTCCATTATATTTATAAAGTAATTCCATTATATTTATAAAGTTATTATTTATAAATTTATAGTAATAAAAAATAAGTTTTTAAACACTCTTTTATTAGTCCAGTGAAATGTAGGAAATAATATTTTCTTTTATCGGAAAGGAAGCAGCACTTTAAAGAAATTAAGACACAATGAGTGTCATAAGAGAGAGATCTCTGGAAATTCATTAAAAAAATAAAATATGTTAAAAATCTGATGAAAATTCAAATTTACTTCGAGTATTTTCTATCACAATCACACGCTTTTAAGGTTTTGTTCTGATATCCATATTTTTGATAATAAATTAATTAAGGTAGAAAATTAAGATTATTATAAGAAGATAAGAATTAACATATTTATTCTTAGAAAAAGAATATTTAGTATTCTGGTAGAATATTAAATATATAGATTATTTACGAACTAGAATATTTATTCTTAGAAATCAAGAATATTAATAGAATGCAATTTTCTTCAATATAAAATATTATATAATTGTTTAGGATATGGATATAAGCTTCAAGAAGGCCGCCCGATTTGATAAAGTTGCTAGTGCACGACGCTGCATTGCCAGAGTGGCCGGGTTCGATTCTAGGTAATACTTGGGTGTTTTATAAGAATGAAAGTTCAACTTCACTTAGCTTGAAAAAGGCAAATGGCACCACCATTGGCAATTTTTATTGGTGAATGTAAAATTCCGTAATGGTAAACCGTATTGGTAAATACAAAAACCCGTTTTCAACGGTGAATCAAAAAGGAAAAATCATCTTTATCAAAAGTCTGGAAGTCAAAACAAAAATGTTAGAAACGTGTGGGGCAGAAAACAATTGGAAAAGAATATAAGGCCACAATAAATATCATAAGAAACAAAAAAATTCTTAAGAAACCATTATATAAAAACTAAAATATATTATAAATGTGATTAAAATTTCAATTCACTTAGAACTTACGCGATTTTCGATAAAAATGTAATTTTTACTTTTTATTACACTAAAAAAACATATTTTTAAAAAGTTTATTTATTTAAAAATGCAATCAACAAAATTTTAAAACATGTTACTATCTAAAAATTTTGGAAATCTTAATACAGTGAATTCGTAATCACTTTATTTTAGGTCTCGTTTTTCCATTTGGAAGTCAGAAGCCTCTGATACTACTACAACTGAAGAATATTTTGACTCCAGGGCATTTTTTAAGGTATATTTTTAACATTCTTTTTTTTCTCTGTTTTTTTAAAACAGAAGCACTTATCAGTTTAGCAGAAAGCCTTCCTCCAATCCAATATAAGCGCAGTTATAAATTAGAAATTGTACAAACATTTCCAACAATAACACTATTTTACCTATCGTTTTGCCTAATGTTGAATCTTGCGTCATTACGGAAACAAAGGATTTTCAATGAAACATTTTAAAATTTTAGTTTGAAATACTCAACATAATTTTATTACATCTGTAGGTTCAGAATTAAAAATCAATATAAGAAAACTACCTGCTAAGCGTCCGTTCTTTCAATATACGGAATTTAAGGGGAGTTGGAACCCTAAGTCCGTTAACCCTAAACATGTTACGTCGATGTACCTTTTCTCAAAATCTGTTATAGATTCATGTTTGAAATTTTGTATAAAAGTAAAGTACATCTTTCTCATCATGCTGAAATGATTTTTTTTCAATTCAAAAATTTATTTTTTACAAATTATTTTGTGTCAAAACAAAAAATGTGAAATTGGCCATTTCGATGTACCTTTTCTCAAAATCTGTTGTAGATACATGTTTGACACTTTTTATACAAGTAAAGTACACATTTCTTATTATACTGAAATGAACTTTTTTTAAAAAAACTCAAAACTTTATTTTTTACAATTTTTTGTGTCAAAATAGGGTATAATTTCACTATGTCTAATTAAATATTTTGTAAATTTATAAAAAAATTTAAAATTAACCAAAAGCTTTTTTCAGTATAATGAGAAAGGTGTACTTTACTTCTATAAAAAATTTCAAACATGTATCTCTAACATATTTTGAGAAAAGATACATCAGAGTAACAGGGTTAGGGTTAACGGTCTTAGGGTTCCAACTCTCCTTAAAAAAAAATTTTTAATTGGATGCTCAAGAAGCATTCCAAAATCTGGTTAATGACTGATTCAACCGTTTTCGCTGTAGTCGAAATGTAGAAAAGAGAGTATGACTCTACATAATGAAAAGTACCGATTGGTAGCAAATATAAAAATGGTCTCGACGATCGCCAACTTTCTCTCTGTTAATAAAAAGCTCCAATTGGAAAATCTCCATTGAGGTCGATTTCCAAGCAAACAGCTACCTCTCGCTGGAGTGTAATTGTTTTATTTTCGGCTTATTGTTTCTTCCATGCGGCGTGCGAGTGGGCACAATGCATCCATCCATATCACCGATGTAAAACCAGTGGGAACAAAACTCCAAGTTTGACGTCTGCAACCTCAATTGAAGCTGCCGCCCCCTGCCGCTCGTAACTTGGAAGTCATTTGAGAGGAGCCCAAAAGTGGAGGGCTCAGCAGGGGCTACGCTAGAAAGGATGACAAATAGCTGTCCCCTGTCGCTTGCCTTGTCAGTCTGAGCTTACCCGTAAGTAATGATTGTGGTAGGGGGAGGCCTTATCTGGGTTTCCTTCTGCCTTTCTCCATCGACTGCCTCAGTAATCACTAGCAAATGATGCTGTGAGAAGCAGGTTATCATTCAATCGCTTGACATGCCACTACACCCTTCCCTCCGATCACGATTAAAAACAAGCTTCCAATAGGACATGTTTGACTGGCCTTATATTAATTTTTGCTCCACTAGATCCCACCCTCCAATCTACTTTCTTTCATACACGGCAGTTTACATCGATTCGAACAGAGTGGTGTCACAAAAGTGAGAAAAATTGACAGCCACCGAAATTCGGAAAGCGTTTCTGTTAATTCACATGAGTTCATTAAAGATGTATCTGACAATCCGACGAATTGAATTGGGAAGAAACAACTTAGACGCAAACGCGGTCGTTCTGCAAAGGTGCACCTGTGTTTCTTGAATTTTTTCTGGTGGGTCATTCGGTTGTTAAAGCGCTTATCTGTTGTCCAAACTTAACTGCTTGAATGCTTGCAGTTATTTAATTACAGCTAACATCATAATTTATCTTAAGCATTAATGTTAGTAATATCATTTGGTTATGGTTAGCAAGGTATGAAAATTATTATTTTGTAATTTGACACCTCCGTCATATGTAACAACGGGCAAACTAAATTCTTTTGTCTGGTTGGCTAGGGATTCATTTCTTATTAGGAAGTGGAGGTTTTTCGTATTGACGCTACAGTTGCTCGCTTCGTGCTGCCTTGAAACTCTGGGGAGGGGGGGGGGGGGGGAAAAATCTAGTTGACGTGCATCACAGTGCTAAGGTGAAGGCGAATTTATGGCATTGGGTAAATGTAGGGGGAGTAAAAACAATTTTTTTCCCCATTGGCCTCATATTATCAAAATCCACCGCTACTATTAAGTCTTCATTCGGAAGAAACACAGTCAGAGTCAAACAAGAAGACAGAGATGAAAGAAACGAAATCAGCAGAATTCTCTGGTATTTGGCTCGTTCCTCAATGCTATTACCTTAAGCATCGTTTTAACGGTTATGATGATAGGTCTTTTTCCATTCGGGACTATTTTTTGGCCCAATTAAAGTTCCACGACACAACTCTAAGTGTATAAATGTGCAGGAAAATAAAACCAGCAAATGAAGTTCTAAGTAACGTTGAACGAAACGAAGTTTAAAAGAAGATTTTGCAATCCTGAAATTTACCTAAGGCAAGGGGTCGATAACCACAGTTTAGGAAACCCTTATCTAGATCATATCTAGATTTAAGAAAAATGTATTTGAAACATTACCCATAAGAAGAGAAGGTAGTAAGTATTTTAGCTTAAAAAAAAACACCCATCGATAGAAAATATTTCTCCTCCACTACAGTTCTGA
Organism: Araneus ventricosus; assembly: GCA_013235015.1. NCBI lineage: Eukaryota > Metazoa > Arthropoda > Arachnida > Araneae > Araneidae > Araneus > Araneus ventricosus. The sequence goes on along the minus strand of BGPR01000194.1, from coordinate 296,488 downwards.
AATTCTATTCAAAGGAGCAGTCGCTGGAGGAAAAAGTAATCGGTTTCAATCATCTCATTCATACATGAAGACAGAGTCCATTTTTTTTTATCTCTCTTCTCCCTCCTTTCCACTTCTGAAGAAAGGCTCATTTACTACTGCGTTAACACCATCCTATTCATAAACTGGCTCCATTATTGCCTCGATATTAAATGCCGACAATTTTGCAATGCTTTTGAAAGATAAAAGCGTGCCACTGTTCAATAACGATGTCGTTAAATATTATTTAGTTAAAGTATTGCAATAGTGTAATAATAAAAAGCTCTTAAAACTTACGAAGTTTGAGTTACGTGGTAGATAACTTGATGTTATTGTACTTGTTAAACACAAATAATGAACACATGAAATGGTATTAGGATATGTCAAGTACATTTTAATATCTTTCCAATCACGATGGCGTTTTCTTCTCTTCAAGACTTACCCTAATGATTGAAAGCAGGTTTCGAGTAGAGCTGAAACTATGGGTTTCGATCCTGAGTGGGATCTCATACATAAATTTTGGGGTCGTTTGGGGTGAGTATCGGCAGCCTCATATTCTGAGAGATTCTTAAGTATTAATTAGTGAAAAAAAGTTACAAATGCATATTTATTTGAAGCATTTAAATAAAATTTTTCAAATAAATAGATTTACCAAAATTTCTCTTTGTATTTAACCTCAACTATTCATCATTTTCATCATAATCAGTTTCGTAGGAAAATAAAGCGTGTAAATAGGACAAAAAGTGTTATAATAAATGGGAAAAATCCTATAACCTATAATCCTATAATAAGAGATCAATTAAAATTATTTTGCGTGAAAAATATCAAAATCTTTAGATAAAAAATTTTAAAAAATGAGATGAATCGCTGCCGATATGAAATGTGAAAAATGTCAGCAAATTAAAAAGTATATCACTTTTTTTTACTTTAAAAATTCGTTTGAAGAGGTTAATAAATTTTTTGATAAAGTTTCTAAAAATATTCAACAATAAATGTCTTTCTAAACTATTTTTTGTTATTCACAAGAATGAATCAGCCTTTGGAGCTTCTCTTGTCCCAAAATTTTTTGACGTGACCACATTTGAGATCGGATTAAGAAGCTCTGATAGAGATGATTACTAAAGTACTATAAACATAGCTGCTACTTGACCCTTCGAAAGCAACAAAACATGAATCATTGTAAGATTTTATGAGAATTTTAATGCATCTTTACATTACATAAACAAGCAGTCTATAGCATCCTGATCTACCTGATTTAAGTCCTCGTTAGCATGAGACTAAAGAACTACACAGCAAATACCGGACAACGCGGGTCATAACTTGATTTCCCACTTCTCGCGCCGAGGGTACTAAGCCAACGGATTAGATACTCCTTCGCTGCTTTAATACTTGGTCTCTGAGTGGATATCATGAAAAATAGCTGATAAGAGTTAGCAAGTGTTTCCATCATCATCTAATTAGCTGTATTGGCCACCACTATCCCAAGATAATCTTTCAGGCGTATGCTAGATTGGTTACTTAACTTGTCGTGATGGATGGCCAACCGCTTAATGGATGACTCCTCCACTGCCCAAACTGATCGGACACTTTTAAAAGGGGCCGACGACTCATTATAACGCAGAAAAAGAGGACTAGAGAGAGAAGAAGGAACATTTTCTCCTTTCAGTATTTTTAAATTATCTCCAGCAGCGTTCCAAATTTTTTTCTCTTGTCACGCATTTTAGACTCAAAGAAATTTGCGCGACTCCATTTTTCACCATAAAAATTTTCAGTTATCATTATTTAAAATACGGTATTATCACAACCATGTTGATTAACAAATAAAACAAAATACACATAGTTAATATAATCAAACTTTCTTTGAAAAAATACTGCTATTTCGTGAGTAACTCAAGTATGACAACTGCTAATTGAATTAATGTCATAGAAAATATTAAGTGGATGAATGCTGAAAACATTTATGATTGCTTTAAATATTTTTCAGAATTTTTAAATAATTCTTGCACAAATGTTTTGTTATGTTTCGGAAATGAAAGTTCAAATGTCTGTTTACAATACATTCTCATACATACAGTTGAACTTTTCTAAATCAGCATTGAATCGTTCCCCCCGCTATCTTCGTATCAATATATTCACTTGAATAACCTGTATTCATATGTATAATATTGAATTAATGGCCCGGTGAAGTAAAGATGAATTCTCATTTAGGGTTATTATGTGAGCATCGTTTGCTTCTCAGCAATAAGTCTCTCTTTACTGAATAGACACTTTTACACGCAGCCTCTCCTTTAACGATCACCGGAAGAGGATTACCAAAAGCGCCAATTCTCAGAAGCTGTGCACCACAACAAATTCTTTATCGCCCTATAGGCGAGTTTTGAAAACAAACCCAACTTTTTAAACAACAGTGAAGAGACTTTTTACGAAATCGTGATTTTGGCTCTTTTAAATCAGACCAAGCGAGAAATAATCCAAAGCTGAATATGTAGGTTTTCTTTCTTTCTTTTTTTACAAAATATTGAATCTCTTACATATGTGTTAAAATATTTTGGGTAAAAGTTTATTATTCACGATTTTTTTTGAATAAGATAGTCATGGCCGGATTAAGACCTTTGGAGGACCTAACATTTAAAAAATTGCAGTGCCCTCATATATATATGTAATTCAAAATATAACAAATAATAAACTATAAAATAAAATTTCTTTTCTCAAAATTAAGCAAAACCTAGAGTAGGATGAAAAATAATGTTTATTTTTGAACTTCACTTTATTTATATTTGAAAATACTACTTTTTTTAATTACAAAGTTTGATCAGATCCTCAAAAATAATCTTAGGAAACACATCTGCTTCTATTCTTAATAGAGATAAAGCATTCAGCCATGCATTGTTGCATAATTGTTCTGATGAGGTTTTTAATATATTTCAAATGAGAAAATGAACGCTCAGCTGAGCAATTTGTGACAATCTTCTATATTAGATAAATTAGGAAATATTCCACACTAGAGATTTTGTCCAGTTGCAAATAAACAATTGTAATGTGAATTAAATTTTATTTTTTAAAATATAAAATTAAAAGAAAACTCTGTTAATAAATGGTATTCTTCAACGAAATAAAGGAAAACCAAAATTTCCGTTTTCATTTAAAACTGTAAATTATGTTATGAGAATTTAACAGTAAACTCTCCATTTTTTATTAATCACGAAATAAGTGTTGACAATTTTGCTGCAAACGCTTTAAAAATGTAACTTTTATGCTTCACTTATTTATTTACACGCAACTCAGAAAATTTTTAATTGATTCCTCTTGAAAATTGTTTCATTATTGTGTGTTAAGCAAGCAACTAAAAAAAGCATTTTATGCATTTTGCACATAAAGCCAAAAAAAAAATTATTAATGAATCTCACCTATTATTTAATGATATTATTATCAGTAAAAACATATACTTGTTGTTGTACAAACGTAGTATGCGTTGTTACTAATGTAAACTTTTTTTGTCTGCCAACAAATGATTAGGAATAGATGACAATTTAATCAGATTTCAGTGTGTTATTTTGGTAAAAATATATAATTAAGGCACAATTATCACTTCTTTTCTCCTTTTTTAGTTTTCATTTTCTTTGACTCAAAAAGATATTTATTATTTTTTCCACTGACATTTTACAGAAAGTATACAAATTTCACAGATCGCATATATAGCTTCCCCTGCTTTCATTTACGTGAGGGCAATTTTTTCCCTTCGATTTCATAACACTTTGTGGAGATTTTCACTATTCGAAAGTTCATGTTGATATTGTATATATCTCTATAGAATTCTCCTAGTTCAGCTGCAGTATTGCACCATATGAACAATAGTAAATTCGGCTATGGAAAATTTTTGTGGTGTCTTCTTCTCTTGATGCCCTAAGCATGTACTTATTTTACATAATAGTTAATCCACCTATGAAGATTATGATATGAAAAATCGGGTATTCAGACTGCTTCAATTACATTAGTACGATTTCATACCTTAAGACTGATATTTTTTAGGCATTTTTTACTTAAAAAACCCTCAATTTATGGACACAGATTCTAACAATGTTCTACGGTCACTTAACCCTGTAAAGCTAATGATAGTTTCCATAATAATTATTTTTACCATTTATAGCTTAGTAAGTTAGTTTGTCATGTTAATATTAAAGAAGGTAAGATAAAGTTTAATATTTTAGTCTGAACTTAAACTGCAACTTAGTTATTATACGAAGCAAATTCAAAATCCAGTTTCATTAATGCATAGTAGTATAGGACAAGATGATTAACTTTTCACAAACCCATCTTTGTTGTATAAATTAATAGACTTTTCAAAATAAACACTTTTTACATTGCTCCTTTTTGAGGATTTTTTAAAATATAAAAAAATCATAGTATATGTTTATGTAATTCATCAGAGAAACGAAATTTTAAATGAATATATTTTTTGTTTACATAAAACAAGGAAATACGAAAGTTTAGAGACAAATAGTATGAAACATTACAAACCTTCCGTTGTAAATATTTTTAAAAAATCTGATAACCCAATAGAATAAGATGTAAGAAATTGTACAATATTATATGATAGTGTTGAATATTATACGTTATTATACAATACTGATCACTATCTGTGGTTTTTTCATTAAGATTTTAATCGTATATTTAATTTTTATCTTTTAAAGTCCGATTATATTCTTTATATTCTCTCTAATTCCAACCCACCTTCTGTCACACTTGGAATACATAATTAGGTTTTTTACTGTCTTAAATTCAAATTATAATTTGAGAATCGTAGGAAAATCTGTAGGAAAAGAAAAATATTTTTTGCTTCCAATGATATAATTAATCTATTTTGACATTTATCGTCTCAAGCTATAATCCAATAAGACCGATTTCTTTAGCTTATTTCTTACTGTAAGTATTTCAGGATTAATGACTCACAGCGACAAAAAGTTAAATTTTTAGTCAGTCCCCGTTTTTTATCATCCAAGTTCTTTGTCACGTGAATGGCTTCAACGGAGGAAATGAAGAATGGTCAAATGCGGTCTTGAAAGTGTGAGATTTTCCGAAATTTGATTCGTGTTTTTGGCCAATCCAGGGCTAGCCGAAAGCGGAGTAAAAATGAAGAATCAAGAAACTAGTTTTGACTCAGTGCATGAAAATGATGAAAGTAACGATTACAATTTGGAGTTTGGGACTTGCTTTTAAATAAAGAAGCATTTTTACCGAAAAAGATAAAAGAATTATAGCAGAAAAACGGCTGTTGTTCCTTATTCAGTAGAATATGTATGGCGAGTTGTCAGGCTTCCTATTCAAGCTGTTTAGAAAAATGCACTACATATGTGAATTTTGAACGCGTATTAAAGCTATACATAAAATAGAATCTCCTAAAGAGGAAAGAAGCACTTAAAAACCAAACTAAAATCAACAGTTTAGATTTTTGTTATATTCTACTTCAGACATTCATAAGATTTCTTTGATAATTTCCACACCCTTTGCCAGGAAATCTGCGAACCAAAATTATTTCTCCACCTTAAAGGTAAGTTGCATGACTAAATACTATAATAACGCATCAAAAGATCAACAAGAAAAATTTAATTAGATCTATTTATTAGTAAAACTTAATGAACTATTACGAATCGATATGACTTTCTCTATTACTTTTGCTTAAAAACCTGAGAGGAGCACTATGTCGATGTTTTTGTTACGACGAAACTCCTGTATACAATAATTTTCCTAATTGCTTTTGATTAAGAATCTGACCTAAACGCTGTATCGATATTTTCGTTACGCCGAAATTCTTGTATACAATATATTTTTGCCACAAGACTTATAGTTTCAGGAGGCCTGTAGCACCCAATCAACAATTATTGATTGGCAGACACGAATAATTCAGTTCGATAAGAAATCAGTTTTAATGTTACAGATAAAAATTTATGTCTAAGTGGCTGTAAAAATGTTATTATCAGTGAAATCAAAGTGAATAAAGTTCACGAGACGGAACTTAAGGTCTTGCGTACTTTTGGCGGCACGCAACTGATTTATCAACAGAGAACAATATGTTGTTTTATAAATAAATCCTCCTTATCAGGGTCGGACCATGTTTTTTCTATTTTAGTCGCAGGAAATAGTTAAATTGAGAACATAGCGCTGTGATTCCGAGGAGTTGATTGCTTTACAATTTCGATGGGAAATTAGTGATTATCACTTCGAAATTCATGCATATTTATACACATGATATCTGTTAGAAAATGAAATACGCATACTTCACATATTTTCAGTGAGCTGAACGTTATTTCTGATTTTCTTTAGATTTTTAATTTCTGGAAATACTAAACCTCTGAAATCTTTAATAAGTTCCTTTGCTAAGTTTTTCAAAATTTTCAGTTAAAAATAATGCGGAAAGCAAATAGAATTAAAATATTATCTTTAACTTTTTAAAATAAATCTGTTGAATTTCTTATTAATTTATCATTAATCCTTCATATGCATGTCGTACTTTCTTTTGCAAATGCATGCTTGTCATCGCGATGTTTTTTTTAACCAAACGGTAATCGAAAGTGGAAAAAGTTTACGAAAATCCTCTCTAATTCATTTTAATGCAATTCAATTTAATTTAATGTAAACTTTCATTATATCAATTCAATTTTTAATTTGGAAGACTAAAGAAATAAATGAAAACATATTTTATTTTCATATACATATATATATTTGTGTGTGTGTGTGTGTTGTGTATATTCATATATAACAAGTTATATTTTGGTTTATATTTATATATAAATTCTTGCATGTTTTTCTTGGATTCAAGTTTCCTTAATTTCAAAATCTTCTCGAAGAAAAATATTCTATATTTGATGGAATACATTCTTTGGGTTTTCACTTACAGAAATATCATTTCTATTAGTAATCTTGAAATTTCATAAAGAACAGGAAACATTTTAAGTGTTTCAGTACATATCCTTTCAGATAAATTCAACCAGATTTGTAAAATAGATAACAAAAGCCAATATTTGTCAAAGAATTTCATTTATGAGGCAGGACAACTTCAGTATTTAAACGACAAATTTCCCAATTTGTCACTCAAACTTTTAAAATTCGACAACTCAATCGACTGCAAACGGGAAAAAGAGATAATTAAATGGATGTCCTTTTTTCCGAAAATGCATTCGCCTGTGAAATTTCTGAACCAGTGCAAGACATAATCCAAACAAAAATCACCTCATTTTGTCACTCAAACGACGAAGACATTTGACTACCAAAAAGGCTATCAAAGTTCTCTTGTAATGAAAAAGCTGGCGTTTCATGGCGGGCAGTGATCTCAAAGGATTCCTATTAATGGACTGAAACGAAAAAAGGAATGCATGGTTATAAATATACATACTGATGCATTGACCTTTAGATACACATCTTTGGTCAATCCGAAAGGTCAGTAGACTGTGAAGGGAAATATTTCCTGCTCCCCACTCGAAACCGAAACCACTCTTTTGGAAAAACACGCCATCTATTTAATAAAATGCTCATTTAACGAGCGCTTTTGTTTGGCATCGCCTCGAAATAATCTTGACAATAGAAGATAAATTCCACTTTCATTAATCAAGCGTCTCTGGCTGAGCAAAGTGGCCATTTTGACGCTGCTAGAGGAAAAATTAGAGGGCTATTAATCATCTGCTTCCGTTGCTTCTTCTATGCAGCAATATTTTCAAGATGAGATGGATACAACAGGTATTCATCTAATCACTGGTTATCAGCTTAAGAAGAAATTCTTTTGCTCAAGTTTTACTAAAGACAGCAGTTCTTGATCTCACTCTTACCGACCACTTTGCGGGAATTCATGGACCCTCAGGAACAATATTGCTCTGAGTACTGAATGCAGGTAAAACTTTTTTCAGAAGCGTTTCTTTTCCCACAAAGAAAGCACCCAAAACTTAACTAAAACTGCAACAACAACTTAAAAAAAATTGCGCGACCAACCTAAGAACCGGACTCGAAACTTTCTATCATATTTCTGATCCAGATCGAGCAAAAAGAAAACTATATTTTTATGTTTCACTCATTTCTTTCCCCATCTTTTATAAATTTCCCTCGTGAATCATTTTTCATTTCAGTTTAATTCATTTAGGTCCCATCTTGAAGCAACACGAGCCATATTTTGGGACGAACCTCGTAATTTTGAGGCATGGTAAGGCGATGAGGGAGACACCTGAGCCGGCACCCCTACTCCAAAATTCCTCCTCGCACCAGCGTGAGGATATTTGCCCTCAACGTAGTTAGCGTGCTCCATGCCTGTTTACACGGCGGTTCTTCGGTGGAATTGGTTCCGAACCCGGAGCCTTCCGACCCGAAACCGAGAACTTACCACTAGACCTAATCAGTATTGTAAGAGAATTCAATAAAGTTGAAAAGTCATTGTGCTGAAACTAAATAGAAACAGAAGGGAGTTTTCCGAAAATCAGAATAGCGTAAGTCTGTATTAATTGGGCATGCGTGAAAGTTCACAAATACCCCTTCGGAAAGTTCGCTGATCTGGTGCAAACACGCATCATATCATCCCGCAATCGCACTTTGACCAATCGTCATTCCGCTGAGCTCCAACTCAAGAGGAAAATAAATAGAAGTAGAATATTTGAAAGCTGCAAACTTTTGCAGCAATGACCAAAATCTCCTATTGGTAATGTAGGGAAAGTAAGTGACTTACTGCGTATTTCTCGCAGCAGAAGTCCATTAGGTCAATCGATTTTCTCTTTTTTCCCTCTCTCTTTAATTGTTTTCTTGGCTTTATTTTATTTTGTAACCCTTTAGAGAGGATATCCACATGAAGGGAACACTTCTGGCATCAAATACGTTATTAAAGTTTGTTCCTGACTTTCGTTATATGTCATTTATTCTGATTAAGAAAAACATTTAAATATTATTATATTATTCTACGTGTATTGTTGAATCTAAGAATTTCAGAATAAAAGATAAAAAAGATCTTTATTTTTAAATCGGTGCCTTTCAATCCTTGATCAATATGTTTATTTCTGAACTTCGAGCCAGCAATATGTTCCAGAGTCTTTTCTACAGAACGTATTATAGGGGGAACACGGGGAAATTTATACACTTTTTTTTGGAAAGCTATAAAATGATTTTACCAACGGAAATAATTCGAAATAATACACTATATCTATGCATTTGTTAATCTAATATAGGATTTTAGTCGAGTTTTGGTAATAAATGAAATAATAAAATATTTATTACACTGTTTTCTTAAAAATGGATTTGTATCAATCTGCCCCATACAACGGGTACATCGATACACACAGAAATATCGAAAATAATGATGGTTAATAGATTATTTTTAATGAGACTGGAAAAATGAAACAACAATACCTCAGAAAATAATTTATCCCTACAAATAATAAAGGAGAATGTGTGTGTATCTAAAAATACTTTAGAGGGAGGGAATGTGAACCTCGAAGTCGTTTTTGGAAATTTTAATTAATTAACAATTAAGGGAAATTTTTGCGTTCTTCCTTGATGACTTACGAAAATAATGTAGCACAAAAATCATTTTCACACCATCTGAAAATACAAAAAAATGATCTTTTCGATTATATTAATTAAGTTTTCATACATTTTTTCCAGTTTTAATAAATTCGTAAAAAATATTTTAAATCTAATTTACAACAATACTTTTCATTTTTGCAATGAAATTCAAACCGCGCGCGTGTTCATTGTTTAAAACAAATACTTTAATTGTGTGTGTCTCTTAACTAGTTCATTTTTAAGTTTTTTCCATTTCTGAAGACGATTTTGAAAAGTAGTTGCTGTTAAGGCGCATTGATACACACAGAAGATGTGTATCAATGTGCCCCGGAGTCAACTGTATCAATCTGCCCCAAGAGAACTTTTGACTTAAAAGAAGTGGTCACGCAAATCAACGCTGAAAAACCTCAAAACTGAATATAATTCAGAAAAAAAAATATTTTTTCCTTCCTTTGGAGTAGATTCCCTGGCAGGAAAACGTAATTAGTGAAACAAATCACACAACACGTAATTAGAGTAAAATTTACTTCGACTAGAAGATTAGCGGTTTGATTCATTTGTAAATTAAGTTTTGACTTAACATGGCCGAAAAATATACCGTGTGATAATGGTTACAGTGGCATATATATGAGGGGATATGAGCATCTTGAGTAATTCCAATCATCAAAATTTAAGAACTGTATCAATGTTCCTGCGTGTCAATCTACCCCAACTCCCCCTACTTATTCCGACTTTTCCACTCCTTGATTATTGTGGGGGATAATGCACGTTATTAAGTTAGAATTTTAAGCAGTTAGCTTTGTTGTCAAATATCACCTGTTAGCATTCGACTAAGACATGAGTTGCCCCCTTGCTGTTCCATTTAATTCCTTTCAATGAAGAATGATTCATCTTCATTAGCATAAACAGTTGAGAGAATTCATCATTTAAGACACCGATTGCAATGCAGTTCGAAAAATCGCGAGTGAAATTCATGCCTGCGTAATTCTTGGAGGAAAGAATGAGCGATATGTGCGGGGAAAATGTCAACAATCGTAAATGATGACTACTTGATATGCAGACGGAAAATTAAAGCTCGTTATCAAAGGTCATAATGTCGCCTCTGCAGATGCCCCATCTACAATGGAAAGAGAGATGCTTCCCGTCGAAGAAAGTTGCATCCACAAATGATCGCGAAGAAATCTGTTGCAAAAGAATAGGAAGAGCATGTTATTTCCCAATTGACCGGAAATATCCTCATCTTCAACATAAACGATGGCTCTTTAGATGGGTGCACATTTTGGTAATGTGACACTTGCGCACAGTGGCATTTGCGTACATGCCATTAACATCTAATCAATCGTCTGTAGCTCAACGGTAAGAGAGGTTAGGTAGTGATTAGTGTAGGTTAATTAGAATTTATGGTCGTTATCAAAGGTCATAATGTCGCCTCTGTAGATGTCCCATCTACAATGGAAAGAGAGATGTTTCCCATCGAAGGAAGTTGCATCCACAAACGATCGCGCAGAAATCTGTTGCAAAAGAAAAGGAAGAGCATGTTATTTCCCAATTGACTGGAAATATCCTCATCTTCAATATAAACGATGGTTCTTTAGATGGGTGCACATTTTAGTAATGTGACACTTGCGCACAGTGGCATTTGCGTACATGCCATTAACATCTTATCAATCGTCTGTAGCTCAACGGTAAGAGAGGTTGGGTAGTGATTAGTGGAGGTTAATTAGAATTTATGGCTGTTGACAAGAATATTTTGAGAGCTGATCGAAAAATAGAAAGATTATCTGGACATAAAAGCTGTTTCGAGAAAAAATCTGATTTGTATCGATATAGGTAATTATATACACTCATGTCCATAAATTAAGGATAATTCAGAATCACACAGAAATTGAACTCTAAAATAAAAATTTCACCTGTAGAATTATCACATACATCTTGAAGAAGAATATGCAAATTACAGGAAACCACCAGATGGCGCGGATAGTACGTCACAATGACGAGAGTGTAAGAGAGGGGTATATAAGGAATGGTGGCAAAGAAGTAAAATTGTTCACAAGCGCTTTAAAAGCCTTTCAGTGCAATAACCGCATAGTTATGGCACAAAGGAAGCATTTGGATGATTTTTTACGTGGTAGAATTATCGGACGACTGGAATGTGGACGTACCCAGCTGAAAGTATCCGAGGAACTTGGAATCGCCCAGAGTGTCATCTCCAGGCTTTTGTAACGATTCCAAGATGATGGTAATGTGAGTAGATGTTACAGCACAGGCCGCCCCCGAGTTACAACGCCGAATGAGGACCGGTATTTGGCAGTTACTGCCAAAAGAAACAGACGGAGCACAGCATCAGACCTGTCTCGTCAGCTCTCTTCAGCTACCGGTACGACAGTTTCAAGGCAGACCGTGTACAGACGCTTAGGGCACATTGGTCTATATGCTCGTAGGCCTGTCAGATGTGTTCCACTTACCGCAACTCACTGTCGCCTGCGATTAGCCTGGAGTAGAAAGCATGCATTGTGGACACCGCAACAGTGGTCTTGTGTGATGTTTTCCGACGAGTCCAGGTTTAGTTTGCAGTCTGATTCTCGCCGGACTTTCATATGGAGAGCGCCAGGTACCCGTTACCACCAAGAGACACCATTGAACGACACCGTTACGGTGGTGTAGGATGGCTCGTTTGGGGAGGAATTATTCTTGGTTCCAGAACTGACCTGCATGTTCAGAGTGTAACGATGACAGGCCACATCTATCGAGATGTCATTCTGGAACAACATGTACGTTTGTTTCGGGGCGCCATGGGTGCTGAATTTCTGTTTATGGATGACAACGCCCGTCCTCATCGTGCAAACATTGTAGACGAATGCCTTCAGTCGGAGGATATCACCCGTATGGATTGGCCAGCATACTCACCGGACTTGAATCCAATAGAGCATGTGTGGGATATGCTTGGTCGACGAATTGCAGCCCGGCAACCCCCTCCCACCTGTCTACCGGAACTTCGGAGAGCATTGCTTGATGAGTGGCGTAATATTCCCCAATATCAGATTGATAATTTGATACTCAGCATGCCTAGGCGTTGTGAGGCCTGTATTGCATCGTCCGGGAGACATACTCCGTATTAACCATCATACTAACCATGTTATACTGTTTTTTGTAAATAGGTTCTTTTTTGAAATTTGCTCCAGGGAGTAAAAATCGCAATTTTTATTAATTATGTCAAACATATAGCATCTGTTTTGCTCTTTACCTTTTGTTTAATAAATAGACTTTACAAATAAGTCAAATTTGTTTTGCTTCTGTCTCTTTCTTTGCCTGAACTTCATTATCCCTAATTTATGGACATGAGTGTATTTGTATACTAATTTAAGAAACTTATTTTTTTACGTCTTATATCAAGAAAGAAGAAAAATGGTATGTACTTTCGTTTTCGTTTTTCTTATTACATATCCGATCAAGATTGAATTAATGTAGATACAAAAGAAAAATCAGAATATAACAAATATTTTCAGAAAAATGAGGAAATGAGAAAAACTTATGCGTTGATCAAAACAAATGATCTAAATATTACCCAACAACATGCCAAATTTCGCCAAATCTGACGATTGTACAATAAACAACGTTCATATCGTTGTAACCTCTTCCAAACCTTTTTCATATCAGTCACAAAAGATCATTGATCTATAGTTAATAATATGTACGCATCTGCCACTGTACGCAAATGCACCACAATCGCGGATTTTATCTGCTCGTTTTTTACAGCGATTCTCCCACTTGTAGCTGGAGAGGAGTTATTAGGGAATTCTTTTGCGGAAAGGGAAGTTGTCCAATGGAGGCTTTCATTACCGTGCGAATTAAACTTATGAAATCAAGCAAATGACTGTCGTTTCGTTCCGGATGCGAAACTTTTCATCAAAACTTCGAGCTTTGGAAGAATATATTATAAACGCTGTGGTGAGAGCATCTGTTAATTTTTGTTATTCTATAAGTGAATCGGATGAAAAGTTTAAAAATCGAAATTCGATTGATGAGCAAGTGAATGAATGCAAACAGGTGATTGAGCAGGAAATCATTATGACGGAATGACTGTTTTCCCCTGCTTTTTTTTAAGTGACACGTTTTTTTCTTCATTTAAACAAACCTATTGACGCCAAAAATATCATAAAAGTGAGAGCTATTTTTAAAAAAAGCGAAACAAATATCCATATATTCATTTAGAAGGCAGGAAAAAACGCATCTGTCTATGAAAAACTCTCTTTTACCTTAAGTTTTTTTTATTATTTCTTTTATTCTTTTTTTTATTGCTGTAAAGCACTCAAAGTTGCAAATATGGATTATCCTTTTTTAAATTATTATCATAACCAAAAACTCAATGAGCAAAAATATTTTTTACATCTAGGAAACTAATTGACAAATTGTAGCTAATGATATTCCTAACACTATTATTCTTAGGTCTTTACTTATGATTTCGAATACTCAGTTTATGAGAAATATCCCTTAAAATGTGTGCAAATGACTAGAAAAAATATTCAGGTTTTATCCAACTTTTAGCAGCGTATTTTCAAAAAAAAAAAATAATAATTACTCGCAATAAGGAAAAAAATTGCTTATAATATTTCAACAAGCTATAAGAATTAAACTCTATAATTTTTAATACAAGAAAATAGTGACAGGATTTAATAATATTACAATATTGTCACTATTAACAGAATGTTTTTCTATGTATAAGCCTTTTGTAGAACATCAACTACGACCAACTAATAACATTATTTTATTTACTGCCAAAAACAAGTAAACAAAAAATATTCCTATTGTCAAGCCTGGAGGCGAAGGAAGATTCCTTTTGTCCGGAAATATAAGGTAAACAAAATTTCACCCCACTCCCACCGTCTTTTCCATATCTAACTTCATAAGGGTTAGAGCTATGAAGGTGAAAGATAATGGAACTGCTAACAGCTTTCCAACAAGGTGTCACAAGCTTAGGTTAAAAAGTCTTCTTCTTCATACTAATCCTTCTGATCTGAATCAAATCAGATCCATGAGATCGTTCGCCCTCATCACCTCCAACACGAAATCCAGTCGCTTAAGCAGGTCATCATACACCAAGGCAACACAGTCAAGCAGATGTTGCGGAGTGGCCTCAATCATGTTGCACTTTGTGCAGATATTGAACTTCTTATCACCACGAGAGAATCTGAGGGTTTTTGAGTGTCCGGATGATAAGCGAGCCAAAGCTGTTTGGTCTTTCCTAACCCCCTTAAAACGTATAGCAGCACCTGGGCCTTCACAACGATACCATGAATGAGCTGGTGGATGCCTCCAAGAAATGTTAACAAGGGCCTTTCTTCTTGAGTATAACTCAAGAAAGGTCAAGAGTTCTACATGGGCCTGAGACATTGTAGTACCTTCTTTAGCAAGACTATCAGCAATATCGTTATATTTTAAATTTATATGTGATGGTATCCATTGTAGATGAAGAACACAAGTATTGCACAGGGTCCTGAGTTTGTTAAAGATATCCATTCCCCTCCGGTCACTAACATCTCTCCAATTAACAAGATATTGGATAACACTTCGGCGGTTAAAAAGTAGCCGCAGTTAGGGGTAGAAAATCACTTTCCAGCTCCTAACTTCAAAGCAATTACAATTATAGAAAAACTTCCACCACAAAAGTTATTCGCTATGGCAAGGTAAAAATTTACCTAATTCGAATTATATCTTCAGTTATAAGTAGGGTTCCCACACGTCCCTTATATACAAGATTTTCACCGTATTTCACTACTCAGTCCCGTATTACTATTTGTCCCGTATTGGCAACACTGAGAGTCTATTCATCCAGTTTGTATATCTAAAAGATTATTTAGAGAAAAATAATACAACCCAAACTGCGAAGCTACTATGAAATTGAGTACGGAAGAAAAATGGCTGAAGATTTTTGCTGATACAAAGGATATTGATCAGATGTCAAGTCTAATGGTATTGGTATTTGTAATTCCAGTCAACAATGCATATGTGGAGATAATATTTTCCCTAATGCCAACTCAACAATCGGACGAAAGAAACAGATTGTCAGTGGATACAATTGTAGCAGTTTTGAATTGTCATTATAATTTTTAAATGACTTGCAATCAATTTTACAATTATGTGAAACTAGAAAATGACGTAATTAAAAAAGTAAAATCACCCTTAAAATATAATTGGGCTTAAAACGATTAGCGCTGCATCTTTTTTATTATTCTACATGCAGATTGCTTAAACTTTATTTATTGATTTTTTATCAGAGTAAAATAAACTATTACCTACCCATTTTTTATGTTTTATTTATTTAGCACTTAAACGCCCCGTATCAATGCTTGGCAATTATGGCAACTCTAATTATAGGGGAATTATAGGGAAATGAAAACTTTCCACTCCTTTTGAGCTGTATGACTCATCTACGAACTCGACAAAGATTTTTACGTTTCCTACAACTTTCCAGTTCAAACCCAAACAAAATCACTCGGGTTGTCGCATTCATAAGATAACATGGGCAAACCATTTGAATAGGTACTCTTCCGATAAGGAACTACCTATTCAAATGGATTCACAATTCGACTTCAGGAAAATACCTAATACGCCATTAGAAGAGAAAATTAATGCTAGATACAAAGCATTAATGAAATCTGCAATAATGAAAGAATAGTACGAAAAGGATTCGAAGGAGGAAATTCAAAATTTCTGCTTTAGGAAGTATGTTTCTTTAAAATCTTAGAGAAATATTTATTCGGATATATATTTTTTTCTGTTTTGTCTAGCACTTTTTATTCCACCAGAGCCTGCATCTTAGACCCCGTCATTGCAGTTATAAATCATTCCCGTCATCCAAATTTGCATAAGAAATTTCGATGCCGCCCACTTTGGATCAGAAGAGTACTTGACTTCGCGAAATTCGCCGATGACGAATTAATGCTAATAGTTAATGTCTCCCTTATCAGCTATGACTTATTAAAAATATAAAGCGGAAAATAACCAAACAAGTTCTAACCATCGCGTTCTCTCCATGTTTACTTAGAGGATGTGCATAAAATTGCGTCATTTTTTAACGTCCTTTTTATTCATCTGAAGTGGTTAAACAAGCTACTCGTCATAGACACCCGACGATGCGATTCACCTCAGTGATATTTCCTAATCACTCAAGACGAACAGAAAGGAAACTGGCGTGCCGTTTCGTCTCGTCTGGTATGGATCACCAATCCTTCATATAAACAAACTTCATGAAACCTGTGTCCGATTGCATAAAACGCTTTTAATGAGGATTTAAAATCCAGTTTATTTTTAGCCGTTTTGCATAGATTCGTTTCCTGAGCAGGGAATCACCCATGCTGACAAGTATCCAATCCAGAACAAACAACGACAAAATGGGCAAATGATATCAATAGCCAGAACTCGTTGCGATAAGGAAATAGGGTGTCTGCTCGCAAACCATATCCGGTTTTGGGAGAAATCGCCACTTGAAGAAGCAGCGGAAGGGCTATTTCGGACAGCTCATAGGGTTTATGATTCTTCGAGATTTTGTTAATGCATTTTTTCGAATTACAATCACATTAAGATAAGTTTTTTAAAAATTCCACATTTCTTTTGCTTGCATTTAAGATAATACAGCAGCTTTTAAACATGCAATTAATCGAAACTTGGCTGGATTTCTTTTAATCAAATGAAAATATTATCAAAGTAAATTTCAGTCATATAGCTCCGAAATTGCGGCAATTACTTGCATATAATTAAATCGTATTGTTGCCTCGCTTACAAAATAGGTTATATCATATCTTCAAATTAATTCAAAAATCTGTTTTCCGTGAAGACACGGATATCTGTGTTTTTAAGTAAGAGATGCTGTTGTGAAAATACTTCGTTACAGTCGATGAGCTTATATTTTGAAAATTAAAATTAAATAATAACTTACTAAATTAGAACTTACTGATGAATCGCCTACTTAGAATTACAGTTCAACTCAGAACATGTTTTAGTATACAGGGTGTTCGTTAACTGTTTTGATAAAATAAGAGGAATGATGGTACTCATCCAGATAACTAAGGTTGCATTCCACTCTAAGTGGAGTCGCTTCGCCCAACAAGAACTATTCATCATTTCTCGATCACTTCATTTTATCCGGGTTCTTTTTTATGGCTCAATTCTATCAGAAAGTTATTTATGCCTGAATCAGAACATTTCTTTAATTGTATCAATGAATCCTTCAGTGTTAACTAATGTATTATATAGTGTGTATGTGGAACTGAAGTATTTATACTATAAATTGTTTTTCTTTTTTATTTTAGTATGAAATGAAAGATTAAAGTCGTAAAGACAAGAAAAATGAACTTAATTAATTATTTAGCATTCGTTTAAATATTATTATCAATAAGTATTGTTTAAAAATTACTGTAGCTATTTTATGGAAAAATGAAATCAGAAGTGAAATCTTTACCAGCAAGAACTTATGAATTTCAAGAAGTAAATGACGAACAAATAAAGCACATGATTACCGAATGTAAAATATATGCAGTACTGTAATTTTTCTACATAATATTTCTCTGATTTTACAGTAAAGAGCTGAATTATTGATTATAACTGGCATCCATTTTTGGCAACACACAATTTCGACGTTCTGGTTTGAAGATGCTCGAATACTTTGCAAAAGGATAAAAAATAATATTTGGCATTTTTACGAAAGTTTTTGTAAAATGTCAAGAAACGGAACGATAGTTCGTGTAAAGTTTTGAAACCACACGAGGGCTATTTCAAAAAGGATCTCTTAATTTTGAAATGCGGTCAAATCATGAGGGCAATACCTCAACCGTCACCTCACTTTCCTAACTTCCACAACATACCCACGTGAGAACTGTAACAGATTAAACGTGAACCACTGGCGAAACTGTTGCGTTCGATCTCAGAGCCGACCACCAAGTCTCTGATAACGGAATTGAGCTACACATTTTGATGAATAATTCTCA
Source organism: Araneus ventricosus (assembly GCA_013235015.1). NCBI lineage: Eukaryota > Metazoa > Arthropoda > Arachnida > Araneae > Araneidae > Araneus > Araneus ventricosus. Next base: position 277,952 of record BGPR01000194.1, on the reverse strand, counting down.
AACGCTTTTATAGCTATTAGTACTTTACCCTGATAAAGATTTCTAAAATTATGTTCGATTGACCCCCAGGAGTTGACTATGTCTTCTTATGGGGCCTATGAAATACCCGCGTGCGATACAAATTCTTCCTTTGTTTTGAATTTTGAAATAATGTTGAAAAATTTTTCATCTTTGTTTGATGACACGAAGTTACATCTTATCACCTTCATTCAGTGTTGATTACTTCTTTTCAGAGTTTTGGACTCACATACAGGAGAATTCTCTAATTGTTCAAGATAACTGAAATTTTTTATGGTTGTGAAATTTTGACCGGTTATATGTTTTGATATCTTGCCAAACTATTAATTTGTTTGAAAAAGAACGTTTCCAGTTTTACTTAAAACTGCGTGAAAAAAATGGTTGGAGAAGCAGAATAAGAATTTTTATTACATGTTTCAAATATTTGGCCTAATATTCAATGCAAGTGAAATGAATTAGTTGTTTCAGAAACCGTATAAGTCACTATTTTTCAGAAATCGATCTTTCTGCAAGAATCGATTCTTTAGATGTAGACGCATTGGATGAGGCTGGGATCACTTTAGTTACGTTAATGAGTCTAAATAGATTGTTGAATATCACTCTTTCTTCAGAAGTCAGCGACTTGTGGGATTTCTGCCGGAAAATAGCTGATCATACTTAATAAAAGTCATGTGTTTAATAATAAAAAAGTTCATTTAAAGTTAGAAGTATTCATGGTTGAAACTAATGGCAAAAAAGACTACAGGAGCTGGTGAGCCAGCATTATAAAAAATCATAATGAACTTGGAAGAAACGTCTGAAAGAACAACACTAAGGGATCACAAAGTTATATTCAAAGTTTCTCAGTTTTCTCAAATGAACCCATGGTTAGAAGAACCCGGGAGGAGCGACGCAAAAGACTTCATCGACTAATTATAAATGAATACTTTCCGACACCCAAAAAATAGAAGGGGACTCATTAAACTTCCTACTGTTTCGGCCTACCCAAGCGGGTTTCTTGTAAAAAAACAAAATCAACAAAGGTGACGTCCAGAAAACTTTTATATAACATTCCAGATGAATTGTTTACGTCAGCATCATTAGGTGGACAACTAAGACATTTGGTCTTCTTGATCAAGAAGACCAAGATTAAGACAGTAAATAAAATAAAATTTTCTTAATTATTGATATCTGATATCTTCATTTTGTTCTTTAGAAAATTAAAGAAACTTTTTCTGTTTCTAAACAGTTCTTTAAATTCACCTTTTTTAATTCGTAAGATGCATAAACCTCATTAGTCAAGGCACTTTAACAATTAATAACTAATTAATTAGTAGATATGAAGCATCTACAGCAGTCAAGATTAATTAGGCATTCGAAGGTGGTTTAATCTGAAACAAAACTTTTATCAGTGAGAGTTTTTGTTTCCCCAGAAAGCGACTTACGGGGTTTCTGAATTAACTGATTTAAATGGAATATTTCATTGAAAGTTTAAATTAAATTTTGCATTATAGTAAATATTTGGTGAAATTCAGCACTGTAACCATTTCTAATTTAGCCGCCCTTGAATTTATTTTCAATTAGCTACTTATTGTTTTATCCATAAAAAAGGAATACTGCTAATAAGACAGTATAAGTAATTTATGCATATTTTCTGAATTCAGTTTCCGAAACATGACAAGAAATTTCAATCCTAAATATTGGAGACCCTTTAAATCAGGATTATGTAAATCACTACTGTTTTTATCTCTCTATTAAATTCATAAACAAACTTAATCTGGCGCAAGGACAGGCATTTGGACAAACTAAAACATTTCTGAGTCGGCTCATTCACTGGAGCTGCAGATATCCCTCTGATAATTTCAAGAACTTTTTGGATGCAGTTCAGGAAACTGTTTTTCAACACTGCTGCGTTTTGATCTGATGAGCCGCCACTGAAATTACCGCGAAAGAGTTCGTACAAAAGCATCATAAACCTATCCTCACTCCAAGAATTGCCTGAAGAAAAACAAATTTCACAACTAATTGAAATACAGGGAAAAAATAATTTCGTCTACCGAGAATTCTGATTAAGCTGTCAGTTTTTCCTCAACAATTTAATAGCGGCTGCTACTAATCGGAACCTTATGGCCCGTCCAATTTAAACTTCATCAATAATTCGTTGTTAGATTGGATGTTCATTCCCTTGCATTTTGCATATCTCAACGGTAGTTTCCAAATGGTAATGTTTAACAGCCTTGTTTTGGATGCGGAAGGATCCGGTGGGGAGGAAGGGAACTGTCTGTAGATAGTTATCGTGATAGTGGCCTTACGTCTAATCAACGCTCGGAGTGTTTATTATGATTCAACGTGCCGCTAACTCCTACGGAGACAAAGCTCCCTTTGATAACAACTAGCCAGCCACTTTCAGATCCGTCAGCAACTTTTAATCAGTATGAATGGTTAAAATTACGCACACTTTAAGAGTGACGAGGTTTCGAGAGTGATTTGTTTTTCATCATTTCCGTGATTGCCGATTCTCCTTCCTTTTTTTCCAGTGTAGGATGAGGGGTGAAATTTCATCCTAATCAGTTGTAGATGCTGGGATCAGCAGAAACTCCTTCAATGGAAGGTATTTGAGATTCGTTTATCTGTAATCGGAGAGGAATGCAATCAGATAGCCTTTACTGAAGAGTGAAACAAAGCTTTGGCTCTTTTATAATAAACGTGTTATCAATCGACGATTTTCGCTCTTCGATACTCACATAGAACAGGTTTAACGAAACAAAGATAACTGAAATATGCCAAGCACAATTAATTGACAGTTCGCTATGATATCACGTAATGTTTCGCTTAATGTATCATAAGGAAATCAAAAATTTTCAGGTGTGTTTTAGATTTCACTAATCATTTACAATAACAGAATTTTCTTTCTTCTATAGTTCTTGATACTTTAAAATACAGTTTATTGGGTTTTCAAATCAAATTTTAAAATTTTGCTCTGCATAGAATTACGAAACTCCTAGTGTTTGCCACTTTTATATGATGATCGCCTTATTCTCCTACAGTCAGAGGTCGTAGGAACAAATCAACAAGAATCTAAGCAAGCACCTCACTGAATGACTTTTACACGGAAAATACAAGTAACTGCAGAAAAGAGGCAAGCAGTGTATTTTCTTAAGAAGAAACTGACCCCAAAAAGGCAAGCGTATACAGAGTGGCCATAATAAATGTATAGGTGCTGAGAGCTCAGTTAGAAAGAATAGACTGGGGCAAACGCAACACCATTTCGTATACGTATTATTTTGAGCTATGGGGAATCGATTTACAAAGAAAAAACGTTTATATTTTCGCCACAAGGGACAAAAGTGGCGACTAATTTTAGCTAGAAAAATAAGTTTTAAAAAGTAACATTTTAATTGGCTGCCAAACATTCAACTGACATTTTAACACATATTTTTTAACAGTAGGTAACACATGTTTTTTCAACCTTTAGAACGGGTCTTTTGAAAAAAAAGTCCTGTAAATGTAGATTAAGCAAATTTTCGTTAGCCTTATCTTACTCCTTATTTGTGGGGTCCTTTCATAAGGTTTGTGAAATCCAGAAATTTGGATATTTCGCAGGTTTTAAGGATCGTGTAATACTGCACGTCAGGCAGATCAATGGAGACCTACAGCATTTGCAATCGATAATGTTTTTATGAGCATGACAACGACATATATATGCAAGGAAAATATATTCAACATATTTCGTAAATTAAATTATGGAATGAAGGAATCAAAGTTGTCAAAAATAAATTATGAATTGTAAAATCAGCAAGTGAATTGCAAATGTGTAAAAATCCAGCTAAATGTTGAAAAGGAAGTGTAATTTCTAAATAAACAATTCTTCTTTAAAATGTTTATTAAATTTAATCAATCACAAAAAACGTTAATTTTTAATTATTTTAAGTCTTTTTTACTGTACAAAATGGGTGTGCAGCGCCACTTTTGGCCCTCTTGGCGAAAATGTAAACTATTTTTTTTTCTATTTTTAAAGATCAATTCCCCATGGTTTAAATAGTACACTACTGGCCGAAAGTATTGCAAGAATTATAAAATGCGAAACATTTGGAGTTAGTTGAGCAGAATTTTCAAGGAAATTACACGAAACTTATAGAATACTCGACAATGTGTTAAAGAAATAGTGTATTAAAATTGGAAGTGAATATATCGAATATTAAAGGAAATATGAGTCTTTGTAGTAAATCATTTTTACCTGCTCATGCCTGAAACGTAGCGCAATTTTTCTTTTATAACTTCAAAGCCAGATATGTAGGGCAACTTATATAAAAACCGCAGTTAAATATCGTTAAAATTCAGAAAGGTATCATCATTGTAGAGACGTGAATTTCGGTTGCATTGTAAGAGAAGCTAAATAATGAGGGTTCTTGCACAAACTGATATATTTAAACTTGAATCTTCGAATTGTCATCGTCGAAATGAAATTCAAATAATGTATTTAATTAATAATTAATCAGGATATTCAACTTTCATAAAATCCAATATTACTGTTAAAATTCAATATTACTTCACCTAAAATAGCCCAATACAATCCAGCTGTCATCAGAAAGTAAAGAAACCAGCTGCTTATGTGAAAAAAGGGAAGGTAAGGTAGCCGAAAGATTTAATAAAAGACGACTGCCGAGAGTAGCATTCGGAATCTCAGGACTGGAAAAGCATGACAGAATGTGGGAAACGAAGTAACATAAGTTATACTAATAGCCCCGCAATACAATATTTCAAATATTAGATAACAAATTTTTTTATCTCTCTCTCTCTTAATAAATATAAAACAGTTTAGATATACTACGAGCAATTACTGACTACTTTTGCTGCCATCTTTTAGATGTAGAGGACTTCACGTAATTCACGGATACAGTCTGAAGCGCTTAAAATTTATTTTAACAAAGACCTGAGCAATTAAAAAACAAACCAATTTCTGCGTTTATAAGACAGGTCACAATTCGAATAATATCGAATGAGTTGTAACCGAAATTGTGTAATACGTTGCAATTCAGTGTTTCTAACGTTTCAGATTTAGTTATTTAACTTTCATACGTAGGAATGATTTTCAGCCAGAATTAATAAATTCAGTAGGGGGAACACGGGGATATTGATGCACTTTTTTTGGAAAGCTAAAAAATGATTTTACGAACGGAAATAATTAGAACTAATACACTATATTTATGCATTTGTTAATCTAATATAGGATTTCAGTCGAGTTTTGGTCATAATGAAATAATAAAATATTTATCACACTTTTTTCCTAAAAATGAATTTGTATCAATCTGCCCCATACAACAAGTACATTGACACACACGGAAATATAGAAAATACTGATGGCTAATAGGTCTGGGATCAAAACAAAAGTGTTTTATCAGTAAACTTTATATTCCAAATGAAGGTTTAAAAGTTTAACAAAGTAACAAACTTTTATTTTAATCAAAATTCAACATTTTTAACGAGACTGGAAAAAGGAAACAATAATGCCTCAGAAAATAATTTATCTCTATAAATAATAAAGGAGAATGTGTGTGTGTCTAAAAATGCATTGGAGGGAGGGAATGTGAGCCTCGAAGCCGTTTTTGAAAATTTTAATTAATTAAAAATTAAGGGAAATTTTCGCGTTCTTCCTCGATGACTTACGAAAATAATATAGTGCATAAATAATTTTCACACCATCTGAAAATACAAAAAATGATGTTTTCGATGATAATAATTAAGTTTCCGTACATTTTTTTCCTATTTTAATAAATTCGTAAAAAAATATTTTAACCCTAATTTACAACAATACTTTTCATTTTTGCAAGGAAATCCAAACCGTGTTCATTGTTTAAAACAAATACTTAATTGTGTGTTTCTCTTATATAGTTCATTTTTAAGTTTTTTTCCATTTCGGAAGACGATTTTGCAAAGCAGTTGCTGTTAAGACGCATTGATACACTCAGAAGATGCGTATCAATGAACCCCGGAGTCAACTTTATTAATCTGCCCTAAGAGACTTTTTTACTTAAAACAAGGGGTCACGCAAAATAAACACTAAAAAACCTCAAAACTGAATATAGTTCAGAAAAATAAATATTTTTCCTACCTTTGGAATAGATTCCCTGGCAGGAGAAGGTAATATGTGAAAGAAATCACACAACACATACTTAGAGTAAAATTTACTTCGACTAGAAGATTAGCGTTTTGATTCATTTATAAATTAACTTTTGACTTGACATAGCTGAAAAATATACAGTGTGCTAAGGATTTCAGTGGCATATAATATGAGCATCTTGAGCCATTCCAATCATCAAAATTTAAGGACTGTATCAATGTTCCCGCGTATCAATCTCTTCATCTCCACCTACAGTTATACAGATTTCAAGTCCTAAAATTAATCGGCTATAATAATCTAAATATATCGATCATCAAGTTCATACATGATAATTCAAAATTATTTTTGCTCTTGAAATTATTTGCTTCAAATATAATGCAATTTACATAAGCTTTGACCTTGTCTCGAACTTTATTAACAACCAATAAGGATAATGGACCTTGCATTTCAAAAAAGATGTTAGATATAAATCAAGATCGGAATCTGAGGTTAGTTTGCACCGATTTTCAGGAATTCAAAAGAAATTTCGAGTCTTCTTGCATGTATTTCTCTAAAAAAAATTTTTCCTTGTTGGATGATTACTGAAGAAGCTTTTTAGAGTAAAATTTGAAGCATACAGTAATTTAATAATAAATTATATTTAAGCTAATAATAATTTATATTATTATATAAATTTATTATAAGTTACCCCATAGATGGGGATTCTTTGCGCTAGTTATTTTTTTCAGTATATTTCAATAACAAACTCACTATGTACAATGTTAGACTTATTTTTTAAAAACCTGGGTGGAGATATACAAGAAAAATAAATTGTATGTATATCTGATTATAATAAATAAATTTATTTAATTGCATCCAGTCAAACCTGGACGGTGTTTTAGAAATCTTTTTTCCCGGCCATTATTGGGTGTATAACTAATATATCTATCTATTACCACACGTTTCTTAGTTATATAAGCCTTTATTACCATTTTACCGTCTGCATTATTGACAGGACAACCAAAGCCACTGGACTGGACTATATAAGCTGCAACAGTCTTTTCCTACTCATTGGAGAAAATCAGGGGATTTCCATGCTTCGGTATATGAAGTAGCTTTTTTCGTAACAAACTGTTCACTTGAGGTATCAAAAAAAGCTTCTGCCTCTTTAAGAGTACACTAACCTTGTGAAATGACATTAAAGCGAATTTCTGGGGTCTCTGGAGATAAATCCATATACTTACACGTTCCTAATTTCCTTTTATACACCTGGGCATACCTGTAGCAAAAGCAAACATGATTCTTCTTATTATTTAACACAAAAATAAATTTTAAAAGCCAACTGGGGTTCCTTTGTACCGAAAATTTCCATGGTGTAAAGAAAAGCCTTTTTTTTCGGCACAAATTTACCCGGCGTCACAAAAAAATTAATTACAGCTTAACTAACAAATATAATTGATATTCAAAGGAAGTGAGTGAAAGCTAAGTTTATGAACTTTCATATCGAAATGCACTTACCTTTAGAAATGTTATACTTTCTCCAACAGAGACATATTTCAACACTGCAAAGATCGTTGTACGTTTCTTTTCTTCTATAACCTCCTGAATGATTGTTATATACGTTTAAGGAATGAAATACACTCGTCAGTGTTGCCAACAAACCAGAAAAAAATCTCAATCCCGTACGCCTGATCAGTTGGCCTCTATTTCTATTTTCAGCATAAATTTTATAACGGTACAAAGTTACCTCCTCTAGTGAAAAACCCCAGATTCCGGTAAAGCATAGTTTATACACGGTTTTAAAAATTTCGTTGTTACAGATAGAATTGATGGAGCATTAATTTCATTTAAATAATTTTATTTAAATTACTTGAATTTGTTTTAATAAAATAATTTCATTGAATATTTTTAAATGCAAATGATACGAGAAAATGTTAAATGTGATTTAATATCAACGAACTAAGAAAAAAGATTTTATATGTATAATAACAATGTAATCTGTCGGATGCTAGAATGAGAGTATTTTAGTAAAATTCAACGTTTCAAAGTGTTAAGAACAAACCTTTTTTTAAAATATGCGTAATGGGATCGAGCAACTTTGACAACACGTCCTTTTGGCTAGTTCTTTGTTATTTATAAAAATATATATATTTAATTTTGTTCTATTAAAATCCCACTTTGAAACTACTTGAAGGCTACGGGTAAATACACCTCTTGGATTTCAACTCTTAAATTTTGAAGTGTAGTCAAATGGTGAGAACGAACTCTCTAAACTTTCACGTCAAGACATTTGACTACCAACGACAGAGTTACCAAGAGCTAGGCCCACAAACAAGGTGAATTGTCGCTAAAAGCCTGCGATCTTCTGCCTTTAAAAACGAGATTCTGCCGGTGGGTCACCGCAACCTTTTAAAAGCTTTTTTTAAAAAACAACTTGTTTACATTATAACACGTTTGTTAAAGCGTCCTCCTTTGTTCCACAAATGTTATTAGAGGTAAGATTTTAAGCCTTTTCATACCTTATTTAAAAGACTGTCTTTAATTTCTTCTTTGTGGATAAATGTTTTTCTTTCCAATACTTCCCGGATTAGGTTCAGGCCAAAAGAGGATATTAAATATCAGACCTTAAAGTCTTTTTCCTCTACAGAAAACCTATTCCATTTTTGAATCTACATGGATGTCTGGACTCTGATGAAGTCATCCACCAGATTCTTACTTCTTGTCGTTGTCTGCTATTATTTTTTACTCTTCTGCATTTATAATTCCCTTTATTAATATTTTTATTTATTTAAAAAAACATTTTGATTAAAACATTGCACTAAAATATATCTAACTAATATATTCAATGATTTTTGTCTCAATTATTGATGTTTTATTGGTGGTGCATTTCTCTATAGAAAATATACTTGGGGTCACGAAAAAATCTTTCGACTCGAGAAATTGTTTTTTGTCAAAAAAGCAGAAAACGTTTAAAATTTTTTTCATTCCAAAAAGATCTGTCCCAGCAATTATGTATTAAGGAACACTGAACCCAGGAAAGAAGAATCTTACTGAATACATTTTCTCTCGTTTTTGTCTACCTTTTCATTAACAGTGAGTTTAATTAGCTTTGAGAGAAGGTGAAGAGATTTCGTTCTAAGGAACCCGGAAGCTTAATCGGTGTTTATTTTCTTTTTCCGCCCATTCCTCGGTTTTAACGGCGTCGATACACTTATGAAGATTCATTATCGCTCAATCATTCACTTAAAAAGTTGAATAAGGTCATTGAATCTTTAATAACGAGGATAAAACACGTCGTAATCGTAAAACATTGGACGAAAGAAAAAAAGTAGTAAAATAAAATAAAAAGGAATTCATGGAGCGAAGTGAGAAGAAAGTACGGAGAAGATAAAGGGAAAAAATGTAAATAAAAAACGAGTCCGGGAGCTTAATTAACCTGAGATAGGAAATTTTAAAAAGCATCTAAAAGATGAAAAGTTTGCCTCCCGAGCTATTACGATAGGAGTCCGGTAACTCAACCGTGCAAATGACTATCTCATTTCAACGCAGGTTAAAGTGGGTGCCCCAAATTACTTATTACTGTGTCTTGTTGACTGACTAGTCGGATTCAGAAGGGAGGCAAAATTCACTTTGTTTATTTATGTGCGTAATTATTGGATTGAGACGGGCTTCCGCAAAGTGTATTCATCGCGGCAAATTGGAATTGTCTTTAATTTTGAACTAAACTAGTAGTTCTGTGAACAGTAGACCTCGCGTCAAATATACGCAAAATCTGCAATTCATTAAGGTTTAGCCATTTTTTTTTCGAATGCGAATAATGCACACAAGTCTCTTCTTTTATCAGTATTCATAAATTTACAATTAAATATCTGCTTTTATCGGTGTCAAAAAATTACACTTAAACGTCTGCTTTTATCAGTTTATTTTTAAAATTACAATTAAATGTTTGCTTTTATCAGTTTATTTTTAAAATTACAATTAAATGTTAGCTTTTATCAGTATTAGCAAAATTCCAATTAAACATTTGCTTTTATCAGTATTAACAAAATTCCAATTAAATGTTTGCTTTT
>BGPR01000194.1:255668-267775 GCA_013235015.1 Araneus ventricosus | reverse complement strand
CAAAATTCCAATTAAATATTTGCTTTTATCAGTATTAACAAAATTCCAATTAAATGTCTTGCCATTACCAAAATCACTTAAATGTTTTAATGGTGCCAAATTCGCCATTGACTCACCAAACATTCAAACCATTAAAACAGAATTAAAAAATAAAAATCATTATACATATGTCGTTTTTAACGACTCCAAGGAACATTCATGCTAAATTCGAAAGAAAAAAAATCGAACAACGCGTTTGGTCACGGCAGCGTAACAAGCAAATTTATAGACAAACAGACGATACGCAGGTCGCGGTGGCCTAGTGCTAAGGTCTCGGCTTGGGCGCCAGACGGTTCCAGGCTCGAAACCCGATTCCACCGAAGATCCGCCGGGCATGCTGCACGCTAAATCATACCTAAGGGGCCAACGCTCTCTCCCTGGTGTGGTACAGAAGTTTGGGGAGGGGGTGCTAGCTCAGGTGTCGTCCTTGTCGTCTGACCACGGTTCAAATTACGAGGTCCGTCCCAAACTAGCCCTCGCGTTGCTTTGAAACGGGACGTTAATGTAACTAAACTAAAAAGACGATATGCCCAACGGTCGAGGTGAAACAGGACCTCGCTTTTCTTTCTAAAATAAGCATTTGAAATTTATATGAGAAACGCATATAGGGGAAAATGGGGTAAAACCGGGTAGTTAAGTTTCGAAGGCCTGTTGGACCTAAAATATTCGACATAGAACTTGAAAATTTTATTAAAATATTTTTTGTTTATCGGAGTACAATATTTATTTCCAGAAAAGTCACAGTTTCATTAATTTTTGTATCAATGATTTTTTTTATAAAAAAAGTCAATGTAGTGGGGTAAAATCGGGTACACATGTTAACGTTTTATGAAATTAGGAAAACTCGATTTCCAGTGGAAAAGTTGCAATCATTTTTACTTTATTTGACAATTTAAGAATATTAGTTACAAAATTCACATGTAAACTGTTGTCTTCTTCTTCCGCGCCGCTGCAACTTTCGCGGGCACAGCTAAGTTAGTTTTTACTTTGGATTAATCCTTCGTCTTTATTTAAATTAGAAAATACATCATTAAAATATAAACAATCAACGTCTGATGTGCTTTTATCTTCTCAATCAGAGGAATCATCAATACTGACTGTCCCGGCCTTATGCCACTTGGAGTACCCCGTTTTACCCCGAGTGTAGAGGTTATAAAAAACGAAATAGAACCGCGCAAATATTGAACTAAATCCTTATTGTATGATAGGGGTATGAATCCTTTGTAAACATATAATAAGCTGTATTAAATATAGTTTTTATAGCTGTAATGGTTATTAAGTAAGGATAGTTTAAAATCAAGCGAACATTAGAGAGTTGACGTTTTAAAACAAATAATAATTTTAAACAACATAATAATAATAAATAAATTTAAAATAAATAATACGTTTTAAATAATATAAATAATTGACGCTTTAAATAAATAATTTAAAATAAATGATAATAATAAAATAAAAATAATAAATAAATAACACATATTTTTAAACAAATAATATAATTTAACAGCTACACACACGCCACTATGGCTGTCCCTTTTTCTTGGCTAGTAGAGAGTAATTCAGTATCTGTCTGCTAGATAGAAAAAATAATAACGCCAGAATCAAGGGTACCAGGTTTTACCCCATTCTCCCCTACAAATGTAAAAGTTGGATCTTAAAAAGCTTCTAAAGAAACAACTCGCAATACAAAATTTGTTTATTCGTGTTCGTAATTTTTGAATTGGTGACTGCTTCCTATCGATTTAATTTTAATTGATAAGCCATTTTTCCACGATTTATCAGATGCTATAAAATCATTTAACAATTTTTGTTTGCAAGGTCTGCATTTTGATTAAACTCTCACGTAGTCTTACTCAAATATTATTACTGCTTAAAAAATCTCGTAAACATTTAGCTTCTGTAATTTATGATACACAGTAATAAAAGTGAATAGGCAGTAAAAATTCACACTGCATCGATTTTCAGAAAAACATTAATTAAATATTTGTTAATACATAACTTTCTGTTAATAAATTAATATTATAGATCAATAATTGCAATAGTTATATTTTTTGTTAGACCTCGGGACTTATAGTGTGCTTTTCAATTTATTTATCTTTATTTTATCATTTCTGTCAAAAGTTTTAATGGAATCCGGAATAAAATGCCTAATATTTTTTCCTAAAACAACAAAATAGGTTAGATTTAATTTTTATTAGTCTCTCCGGACTTCTATGCAGGAAGGATTATTGATGCCTATATGATTAGGATTATATAATAATAACGATATCACTGAAACGATGCGAAAATGTTAATTTTTGGAGATATCACCTTTTCTTTCTCAACCCTACTGTATGTGAATCTGTTTTCTATTTAACTTTTTCCCTTAAAGCTGTTACCATATTCAGTCTGAGTCCATATTTTTTACTCTTATTTTTTGATTGTTTAATAATTTAATTTACTTTTTCTCGGTATTCGTGATCATCTGTTAGTATTTCTGCGCTCTCATATTTATGGCAACAAATTGATTATTTCAATTAGAGCAATTAGATTGGTTTATGTTATCTGAAGGTTAATAGTTAAGACACAAATTTTGCTCGACGTGCTACGAGTCTTTCTACATTTATTTTTCTATTTTTCTACATTTATTAAAATTAATGTATTCTGTTCATTTTACTTGAATTCTTATAACAATATTCTCTTTCTTTGCTTCATTAGTTTTTATGTTTTTTCTTTACAGCAATTAGTTGAATCGACTTGTTAAACAATCATCTAATAATACGCATTGCTAGAATAAACTTTCTTAAATTTCTTGCATAACATTTACAAAGTATTTTGACTTTCCGAAAGTTGGCCACAAATTTCTAAAAGCAAAAAAATAAGTAAATACAAATAAAAAAATGAAAAGTTTGATTTTATCCAACAAAACAATACAAACAGTAAAAAAAGAGGAACATATAATATTGATTATGCAAAGATTGAAATTTTTCAAGCGTCTTTCTAAAAATTCATTTTTAAAAATTCGAATTCATCTCATTCTTAATTTTTATTTTAACATTCTAAAATCCGGTAACACATTCCTAAAAATAGATTGATTTAGAAAAAATTCTAAAAAATGTAATAGAGTATATATATATGTTTGGTAATTTATTTTTATTATTCTATATATAGAAGGCTCCTCTATTATAAGTTACTAAGTTACACTATAATAATATAAAGTTAATGTTTTATTTTAAATACTCTGATTTAATCTTTTTATTTAATATTTTCTTTAACGTATTTATGTATAATTTTTATTTCACAAATAAAAATGTTAATTTTCCAATTTGTCAGAAACTGAATTGTGAGCTATGAAAATGGCAGTGTCTTGTTTTGAATTTTTTGTAAAGGTGTGAAAGGTTTGTAATTGTTTCTTTGACAAAACAATTTTTAGGGTTGTTATTTCAATATTGATTTATATTTTGTAGTAATTTTACAAAAAAGGCAATAATCTTTGTAGAAATTTTTTTACTAATATCTCTGGGTTTTCTAATTGTTTACACACTGTTAGATAGGCAAAGATTTTTTAAAATAATAAATTGATTTGTAATTTTTATGGCGTTGTTTTCTTCTTCTGGCCTAGGTTTTATCTAGATTAGTAATTTTTCTATTTATCCTATCACATTTTGATACAAGTTGGGAGTTACTCCCTTTCTTTTTATCCAACAATTTGACTCAGTGGAGGGTTGGATCCATAAACCACTGTTAACGTTATCGGCTAATCCTAAATTAAATAAGCCTTTAAAATTGTTGGATTTCCATTCTGGTTTAGCTAATCCCTTTTAGTGCTATTATAATTGTGAGATATTTTATATGCAACTGATGTTTAAATGTAAATATGTGTTTATATATAAGGCAAACTTTATTTCTTTTAGAATCTATTTAATTTATAAGGGTTTTTTTGCAACATTTACTGATTTAGTTATTAGTTGTACTTTTTGGTTACAATTAGTTATGTGATTTTTGTTTAAGATTGGAATCTTTGCCCATTTTATAACTATATTTGATTTTATTATTATACACACAGATATATTTGAAATATTTGGAATTTTTTTGGATTTTTTATTATTATATTTGATATTATTTACTTTATATTTATATATAAATATAAATATATAGTTTTTATAAGTAATTTTGGTTTTAATTAGTTATGACAATTTTTTGTTTAGGTTTTGAATTTTTATTACTATATTTGATTCTATTTACTCCAGATACTATTTCCAGAAAGTAAGTTTCCCCTTGATTGCAAAGAGCCATATAGCATACTTACCTGGAAACATTTATTGAGACAGTTACAACACTCTTTCAGCTACCTCCTAACATAAGAACCATCGAAATTGAGGCAAGTATCATACCATGAGACCAATTTCTGTACACCGTGAAATCCACCGCCGGAGAGCGCAGCCAGCTTGTGACAGCTGTCTGTTTGCACGTCGTCGTTACTGGGGAAAAGCTGCCCAGCTAGCAACCTTTTCAGGTGCTGGAACAAATGGCAGTCGCTGAGAGACTGCTCCACGGCCGCTCTCACCCTCATGACGTGTGGCACACACAACAACTGCTGCAGCAGTTATGCTGTGAGGTGTTTGTCCATCCCACCTATAAGCCCGATCTTGCACCCAGCGACTACCGTCTGTTCCAGCACCTGAAAAGGTTCATGTCGAAGCAGAATTTCCGCAGTGATGACGACTTGCAAATAGACGGCTGTCACAGATTGACTCTGCTCTCTGGCGGCAGACATCTTCGACACCAGTGACAGAAATTTGTTTCACGGTATGACAGGCGCTTCAATTCCGGTGGTTCTTATGTCGAGAGATGGTTGAAAGAGTGTTGTATCTGTTTCAAAAAATGTTTCCAGGTAATTATGTTTTGTGGCTCTTTACGGCCTTCTCGAAACTAACTTTCTGGATGAACCAATAGATACCTTTAAAAGAAGAAACTTTTTTGATAAGAAATCATGGAAAGGAAAGAATCACGGGAAAAACATAGCAGAATAAATAAACTAACATGAAGAATCCGCTAATGCAACAATTCATTTTTGCAGTGAATACTGTACTACAAATGGAATAATAATAAAATTTAAATAATATATGGTTAAATAAGCAATTAAAATAATTTCGAAGCTTCATCAGAGGGAAAGTTCCAAAAAGAATCGCTAAAAATTGTGTTTTCTGTTCTGGTGTAGCTAATGTCTAACATTAGCTATAAAAAACATATGCATCATAAAAATATCAATTCACAGTAAGATGCCTTCCAAACCCTTATGTCAAGAAAGGAAGCAAATAAAATTGTTCAATGTAAACAAGAAAAAAGACATAAACGGAAAACGAAGACAAAACTAGACCAAAACAAGACAAATCGAAAAAATGGAAGGAAACTTCTCATCAGGGGCAGGGGTTTTCCAATGATATTCAACAATACTTTTTTTCTGCGTAACGACTTACGAATAAACATTCAAATAAGCTGTTATCCCCCAAAAATCACCAACCGTAAAAATGGAAAAATTCTAGCATAAAACAAAAAAAATATTTACATACAAAAATCAATCTCAATAAATCGATCACCATTTTTCACATACAATATTTTTTGTACAATATCTTTATCTCGTAATTTGAGATTTTATATTATGTTATATAGATATATAAAGTATAAATCGTAAAATGAAAACGCAGTTTGAGCACAATGACGATTCGTCAGGGGATGAAATCATTGTGAACTGCTGAAATATAGAAAGTTTGACATTTTCTTTCAATCAGTGATGCCATAAGGCCTACAACACTGATTTTCATCCCTAATGTCAAACCAAAAAGCAAAGAGAGGAGTTTTGAATAATTGAAAACAAAAGTGCGATGTTATAATGCGATATGAAAAGCTAGAGAAAAGTAAGAATAAATTTTACGTACCAAAAGGTCGGAAACTGATGTGACGGCGGCCGCGGAAGGTTATGGCTGTGACCGCGTTTTCTTCTACTTTCTATTTATCCATTTTAAAGACTATAATGCAGATTATATGAAATTAACAGTTAAAAATATCTTTAAAAGTAAATTCCACTCCATGGCCATGAATGAAACTTACACAGGCAGCTTGTTAACTGAAAGGAATTGCATTGTGAAAAAGAAAGTTACAACGTCACTGCGAGTTTTTATAAGTTTCGAAACGAGGAAAGTCCAGAGCACACACACAGGTTTTTTATGCACATATTTCTTTGTTTTACTTCAACCTCCCCCCCGTTTTAAGGTCGGCCCCCCCGGCCGGCGCCTAATGGCTTATTTTTAACGTTTAATCTTTTGCCGTTAAGCAGAGAAAGTACTTTCCGAATATTTTTGGGATACCTCTCCGCCTGATAAGCGGTATATCATTATATTCTTAACATTATTATTATTTTCCATTTTTTTCTCCATTTGTCTTGTGTTTTTATCATCGTTTTTCGTTTCTTGTTTCTACTGTTATATATACTTTTAAATGGGGAGTGGTTTTGGGCTCTAGAGACCATGATCAAAGAATCTGTCCAGAAATTTTCCTGGAATCATGTCATGAGTACAATTGTAATAGGTAGTCTTCCTAGAAGGAAGCTACCTAAAATTCATCAGCTCAGCTTACAGCTGCCAAAGTATAAAAACTCTATTTCGCGATAAAGGGCGGTCGTGCATTTTTCTTATTTCTCGACACTCCAGAGTGATTCGAAGTCATTTCCCAAGCAGTTTGCCGATAGTAAAAATGGTTGTTTTCATCATCGCATTGCAGACTGTGGAAACAGCGTTCAGAAGAGCGCAAAGAAATCATACGATTGCCTCGAAACACGGCATATGCAATCAAAAACAATCCTCTTTCCGATGCAAAGCGAAAAGAATATAATCTCCTGAAAGGCAATTTTCAATTGAAAGGCGCTTTTAAAGAATAGTTCAAAATTCCTTTACATAATAAAAATGTGTTCCTCCTTCTCACTCAATCGAAAGCATCCGTTTAAATTGTTTATAGCTGCATCTTCAACGGTTATTTATGCTCAGCACTCTCAAATCATCATAGGGAGTCTTCACCAGGCCCTCCAGCGAAGAATCGGTGAAAATAGTCGGCCTTCTATGGATGTCCAATAAAGATGCTTTCTGGGACGATGCCTTTTTTTCGAGTCATCTAAAACATAATTTCTTTAACTGCGGATTCCGATCTCAAATGGGGTAAAGTTAAGGATTTTATGAGTCGCGAAAACTTTTATGATAGTTGATTTTGCCTAACTCCTCAAACTAGTAATAAATACAGCAAGGAAAACAGTTTTTATAGGAGCATTTTATTTAATTTTATTAAGAAAATCTGTGTAAACATTTTTTCTTCAAGCATCAATTAACGTCTTGATTCTGTGTTTGATGGGATCGTGGAAATGTTTTTGGAACCGCAACAAGTCAGGAGTAAAAAAGTTTAATAAGCTTTTATCTGGGAAACTAGGAAAATGTTTTTAAAATACAATACAAATCCTTGATTAATATATGTGTAAGTCAAGTTTTCATTTCAAGTGCACAATTAAGGGATATGCCATTTACACTTGACAGTTTACAGATTATCTTGTATTTTTTTTTATTTTACGAATCATTTCTAGTTTCAATAACTAACTAAACTGAGAAACTCAATAGTAAGAAGGGAACAGACAAACCTGCCTCTATCGTTATTATTCTTTTTCTATTGATTTATTGACGACCGATTTTAAAATCTGAAAAACGGGCAGGTTCAATTGTTACTCTAATGTTTTTATCATTTTTTTCAGACGTAACGCCTTTCCGTCTGAAATGTTAAATGTTATGTACACATAAGAAGGAAAATCAAATATGCCAATGAAGCAAAAATTAATGATAAACCAAAAATATTTAATATATTTACTTGGAAAATTTTAATAAACTTTTTACATCACAAGGATTTTATAGATTATTTTGCCAAATTATATATCAGAATATGACAGAATTGGCATGAACCTATTTGGACAAAGAATCCACAGTTTAACAGATTTTCCTATGATATAAGTGCCATACCCTTGCAGTACTTGCGCTTGACGCATGGAATGCTGATAAGGGTTTAGGAGAAATAACCTTTGAAACCAATTAGATGCGAAAGTAAATTAGAAAAAATAATCGATAAATATTTAAGTTAATTCTAAAACTTGTGCGAAAGATATCCGAGTGCAATTACTGAAAACATCGAATCATTCATCTATCAAAGTTTAACAGGCTTTCCTATGATATATTATAAGTGCCATACCCTTGCAGTACTTGCTCTTGACGCATAGAATGCTGATAAGTGTTTAGGAGAAATAATCTTTGAAACCAATTAAATGCGAAAGGAAATTAGAAAAAATAATCGATAAAAATTTAAGATAATTCTAAAGCTTGTGCGAAAGATACCTGAGTGCACTTACTGAAAACATCGAATCATTCATCTATCAAAGTATTTAACTCAACAATCCCTCCTAAACCTAAAATTCATTTCTGCTTATAATTTGTTTCGATTTGACGCATTTTAACAGTGTTAGTGTATTACAATCTCCTCATCTAGAGAGTGGCGAAAAATTGGAGGGAATCATTGTAGCGTCGCCAAGTCCAAGCTAATTAAATGGCACCTGTGCTTATGACGCACGCCAAATGTGAAGAAATAAACTACTCGAAATTAAAATTGATTCCAATTCTTGGCTCATCTCATTCATTTTCACCTACTTGAAAGCGTAACCCAATCCTCCAAAGAGGTGAAATTATTTTTCCATTTCTAATTGACGGAAAGCAATTCTTCTGTCCATTGATCCTCTGGCGGTGTTTAAAAGAGCGTACATAATTGAACGCTGTTCAAAAGCGCTGAAGAAAACTAATCAAGTTTAGAAAAGCTTTTTGCAATCACTCCTTAAATAGCGCCTTTCTGAAGAAAAAAAGATTATATCTCAGTTAAAATGAGCCATTGCTTTGGTGGGGCAGAATGCTTTTCCGATTTCTTGGAAATTTATATTCCAATTACGTAACATTGTTCTCCATTCATCAAACAACACGGGGGCCTTCGGGAATTGTTTGGGACCGCAGAGCATGCTGCTTCAAAAATACCGCCGCTAATCCTTTTCCGTGGAAGGGGGAGTAATCCCGGAGTAATTCCATCAAATCTCTTATCGGGAGGAAAATAAGTTGATTTATTAAGATAAGCGACGAGCCCTTTACTTTAAATAATAATTGCTATTTATTGAACTGGCCTCATTAAAATATTGCAATCACCATTAAGAGATGGAGAAAATACTTAAAGAGCAGAAGGAGTTTGTTTTAATCAAAGTAATGAATTGATTCTTTTTGACTTTTAAAGGGACAATTTTTTAAAATAAATTTCCGTTCTTCTCAAGTTAAATATTTAAAATAGATTTATAATGGTGTCTATGAAATGGATGATATTATGCGACGTGTTGGATGACGAAACACTGTATTTTGTTCTCTCATTTCAGTTTCTATTAGTTTTTGATAAATACTCACTTCAGTTTTATATTGAACCCACATTATCTTTTGATGAATTTTGAATTTTGAATTCTTTTAACAGCAATCATTTCTTACGCGCACTTTTTCGCAGTGTAACAAGTTAAACAAGAAATGGAGCTTTAAATAAAATGCTGAACTCCTAGAACTGCAATGAAAATGCGTATTTATCCGAGTTGCGATATTTCTGAGTTTACTGCTTAATCGGGCAGGGACGAGAGGTATTTAACAGAAGTTTATACAAATTAGCTGATAGCGGGAAGAACAATCGAGCTATAAAGTAACCAGTAGGGCTCGTCAGCTCAGAAACAAGCAGTGCTGCAAAAGTTTTATAGACCTAAGTTATAGGAAATTTTGCGCTGATTATTTGGGTATATAATGATGATATACTGAAAATTGATAGTTTTTACGTTATAAGCAAAAAACTGGAGAAAAATTTATTTATATTTTTTGGCTATAACTAAAATTCCAACAAAAATTATTGGTGAAAAACCTCAGAATCGTAATTAGCACCCGAAAAAACATAAAGAAGCAAAAAAATACAACTCCTCCAGAATTGGATTTTAAAAAAACGACTTAACGACTGAACTACTGAGAAAAAGCGAAAAAGAGCCAAATGAGGAAGTCGAGCCAAATGAGAGCTGAGAAAAATGCAGCTCAAATGAATGCACTTTCAAGCAGAGAAAGGGTTGCTTTTCTCACGCTTCGCGTTGTTCTTTGTGTTAATATCGGATCTGTAGGAGGGACAAAATTTGATGAAGCTCTGGTCTGTCTCTCTTAATTCCTGATTGATTTTCCGTCTTCTTTTTATATTTTTATTACTTTTTTGCCATTTTCGTTGATCATTGAATTCTCAAAGTGGAAAAGTAAGCCAATTAGAATAAAAACGAAAATACAATCTTTTAAAATAATTTCAGGGGGACTGCAGCTCTGCAGCTCTTATGGACGATCCGCCACTGAAAGTAACACAGAACTCGTGAACTTATTTTCGGCGTAGAAATTGTTGTGCGCTTTTTGGCTGATGTTTCTCGAATACATATTTAAGAAATTTTACAACTAGCAAGAACCTTCAATGTGTCTTACAATTTAATCTAGGCCGCACGGTAAATATCAATAGATAATTTTATGCGCATGCTTTGATAACTTAAACGTTTCGGCATGATTTTAATAACGGACACAAGCATATCGAAATTGGCATATGCCAGCTTTTAGTTGTTCTGGGAATTTTCTCAATTAAATCCGACAGCCTCTTTAATTCTAAGCATCAGTTACATTCAAGGGCCGCGGGGAACTAGTGGTAGGATTTCGGTTTCGGCTTCGGTGTCTAAAGACTCCAGGTTCGAAATCCGATTTCACTGAAGATCCGCCGAATATGGGCCTGTTGTACGCCAAATCATACGAAGTGGCCAAACTCCCTCTCGCTGGTGTTGCGAGGAAGATCGGAGAGGGGGTGTCGGTTCAGGTGTTGTCCTCGTCATCTGATCCGCGGTTCAAAATGGCGAGGTTCGATCCAAAATAGCCTTCGTGTTTCTTCAAAAAGGAACGTTAATATATCTAAACAGACACATTCGATCTTTAAAACGCATGTTAGTGAGAAAGTTGTGTTTATGGGAATCGTTGTCTTGATAAAGAAATTGGATCCTTTCTATATTCTTTTTATTTCATCAGTTGCTTTGAATGAGAAGCAAAATGTTGCTCTTAGTTCTACAGTATTTTTTAAATCATGCGAAATGCAAAATAAAAAATATTCTCACTCATTTTTAGAAGTAACGTTTGAAAAATATATTGCACTTATGAAGAATGAATTTTAAAATAATAATCTCGTTATTTATTGTGATATACAAATACAGTTAGAAAGATTACTCTGTCGAATAGTTTCTTTTCCTTTTATGATTCGTTTGATTTATTTTTATTGTATTTTAGCACATTCTTGTATGTGGGTGCTTTCTATTTTATATTACTTAATCTGAAAATATCGTGAGAAATCCTTAAGCAATCCAAAGAATATAAAATAAGTTTATGTGCAATATCGTGATATGAAGTACTTTTGACGCTATTGTTTCAGTCTTGTTTTGTAATTTTATGAAATAAAATTGAATGGGAAAATGCCATAAAATTAATGTAGTCATATCCCGATGTAAGCATTGTCCCATTAGATTTTGAGGTTCAAAGGCAAGACGAAGTGCTACAGATGCTTCGACAACAGATTACAGAATGAAGAAAGGAAAATGTAAGTAACATTAAAATACTTCTTGACGACAAAAAAAAGCATGTGAATATGAGAAGAATTTTTCTGATATTCCCTCGATTTTTGTCAATGATTTAAGACAGTGTTTCTTAAATTTCATGCATGTGAGATCCCGTTTCTGTCTGAGAAACTTTGCTACGACCCCACAGGTCAAAACAAAACCCGAAAACGAGGATTTCATTAATGGTAACTACAAGAAAATTTAGTAGAAAAAGTTTTTTAGAAATCTTTCCAGTCCAGATAATTTTCATCTTTGCTTACACCTTTTGAAGAGTCTGAAACAAGACCATATCAGAGTTTCCACGATATTTTTATACACATTA
>BGPR01000194.1:210878-255658 GCA_013235015.1 Araneus ventricosus | reverse complement strand
TTACACTTCAAGAAGTGTGTTGATTGAAGCAACACTAAATGTCTAAAATTGATGAAACTAACGGGAGTGTTATCCCCTCCACTTTCGTGGTTACTAACACTATTTGGCGCATTTTCATGCTTTGCAGTGCAGTGTAGAAAACCGAGTGTACCTTTTGGGTCCAAAATTTGAAACAGATTTACAATTTTGATGAGAAGACGAGATGCCAAATTACATGTGCATAGGTAGTTGCGTTTCAGAGTTCACATGCCCACGAATATACAACTATTGACGGTCCAAAACTTGATATAGATCTGCAATTCGGATGATAAAACCATATGCTGAATTTCATTTGTCTAATTCGTTCAATTTTTGAGTAATCATATTCATTTTCACACGGATAGACAGATAGATTTATCATAAATGTACTTCGTCCAAACTTTGACAGAAATCGACAAATTTGTTGTAAAGGCCACATATCAAATTTGATCTGTCTAACTTGTTGCAGTTTTTAGTTATCGCGTTCACAGACAGACACAATTCCAAAAGGTTTTTTCTGACTTAGATAGGTTTAAAATTTGGAGATTAATCGAAATGCAATTCTTCTAATTAACAATTCTAAAAATTATTTGCATACTGTGTATACGAGAAAGTGCAAATGATAATGTATGTTTAAAGTTAAGCAGGAAACGTTCTTTGTTTCCACATACTATCTCCTGTCCAACCTTCCTCATTCAGAGACAGTCACAATTCCAAAAGGTTTTTTCTGACTTAGATAGGTTTACAATTTGGAGATTAATCGAAATGCAATTCTTCTAATTAACAATTCTAAAAATTATTTGCATTCTGTGTATACGAGAAAGTGCAAATGATAATGTATGTTTAAATTGAAGCAGAGAACTTTCGTTGTTTTTACATACTATCTCCTGTCCAACCTTCCCCATTATTTAAGTGCTTAGCTGACCTCTTTTTCTTGAACTGCTCGGTTTCTTTGGAAAGTGTTAAGCGGGGTCTTTCAGAATATATTATGAATGTCTGAAGACGAGAATGGTTATACACCACAAACTTATACTGAAGTCAAATAGCCCGAGAGTCAGTTAGTCGCTTTGAATTTTCCAGTACAGAAGATTTCAATACCTACATGGTTTCTCATTTTCCAAATATTGGATACGAGTATCTGGAAACAATCAATTCTCACCTTCTCTCAGTAAGAGCAATAGGAGACAGATCTGACAAGAATTAATCTAAAAATCAATTTCAAACAACTCACTTCACTTGGATCCGAGCAAACTGGTTCCGAGGCCAAAATGACAGGAAAACTAGTGCTTATTTCTCCCCAATACGCGTTTCACAACCAGAGACAATTGCTCGAATTACTGAGAGAAGTTTGTAGAAATGTCACAAGGGATTAGAAGAAAAGGTAAGCAATTTCAAACAGATCTACACTGCATATTTCCGAGCGATTTCAAAACCAGTATTCATTTAAAAGAGAAAGAAAATCAAAGTGGCATCACACAAAAAATAATTATTAAGTAAAATTGTTTTGAATATACGCTTCCTCACCATGGATTCTATTATTAGAAAGCCCTGAAGAACCAGCCCCCGACTTTTTCGTATAAAATATGGCGCGTTCTACGGCGTATTTCGGACCTTTTCTTTTTGAGTCCAAGATCTATGTATTGGACCACAACTTTTCTAGCTTTCGCAGACGAAAAGACAGACAGTTGGGTTTAATTATGTGCATAAAATCTCAAATTTCATGTCTTTAACTCGTTGCGTATCGTGTTCTCATGGCATTTCCCGATGACGTACGAAAAAATTATTTACCGAATCAGCTCATAGCGTTTTTGAAATCGTGTATCAAATCAGAAATCATTCCAGAAATGTGATTCTCGGACTCAGGGAGATCTAAAACGAGGAGATTCGCCAAAATCTCGAGATAGAATATTTTCTCTTCGTATACGAGAAAGCTAAAGAAAATCGTCTCACATATGAAAGAGAATGCAATGCAAGCTTGGAAAGTAAAAATTGTAGGTAGATTCCTTATAGGATTGCAATGGTTCTCGTGACTCGGGAAAATTTCTGCACAGTTTCTCCGTTCCCTAGAACCCAAACCATCCTTACATAACGCTCAGTAAAATCTAAACCTCACCCTTCCATTCTTCACTTTCCCCCTATTTTGATGAAAATAACTCTGCCCGGCGCATGCGCAAAAGCGCGGAGGGTTTCCGAATCCGTTGCTAAACAATATCATGGAAATGGTGGGGGGTTGAATTTCTCCATAACTCTCTTAAGATTGAAGATAGAAAGATAATTCAAATTTTATTGACTCATCAAAACGGGCAACTTTTGTACTAAAACTTTTTCAATAGTTGCAATTTTTTAGAAGTCAGAGGCTGAAAATGATTTTCAAACCCCCAATTTCGACTGCTACTAACCTATCCTCGTAAGACATCGTTGGAAAGCTCTGACCAGTTGCATTCTTTTCCACCCTCTTTCATCCAAATAGTTTCAACGCTTATAAAATAGGATGAGGAAATGGCAGAGAGTGCAAACTTTTCTTTTCCTTATATCTCCAGCAGACGGAATCTACTATCTTGCAAACATGAATTTTACATTCTGTGTTCCGTAGGAGTTTGGAGAGTTTGGTAACAGTCCAAATAGCGTCTAACCATCATCATGATCTCTCTTATTCGCATAGAAAAGAATAATATTTTAAAGCAGAAACTGGGTTGAATGTATTGATTGAATATGGCACATAAAAGTACAATTTCAGACCCATGGTGCATTAAAAGGTAAAAAAAAAATATATCAAAATATGAAAATACAGAAAAGATGAAAGGTTAGAGAAATATCATTCGATGCTTTATTGCAAGTCTTTTTTTAAATTTGCTTCTAAAGCAATCCTGATTTGATTGCAAAGATATTACATCTGCGCACATTTCTTTTTAACGAACAGCTATGGCTGGTTGTGTGCATTTTAGAGTTCAAAAGCGGAGAAAACGTTCTCCGAATGAGGTCTTCACTTAATATACTATTGGAATTAAAAAGAATAAACTTTCGAAGCCCATCCGAAATAGATTCAAATGAGTAGACAGTGACATAATTAACCAAGTTGAACAAGTACACTGGGACAAGGTCTGGGGGGGGGGGGTAGAAAACCTCAAAACACTGTTGAAAGAGCAAAATTCTATTAGAAATATATTTAAAAAATGAGAATTTGTGTAAGGAAAGAAAAAAACTTATAAGAATAATATTCTCTTAAGAAAATTTAGAATTAAACAGAAATGGCTCAGTAACTTAAACAGTTAGGTATTAACTTCAAACTGGATGAAACTTGTAGATGATTTTTTTAATACGTACGACATGAATTGTTAATAAAGGCAGGTACGCTGAAGATCATTTGATAATTTCTAAGTATATTCAGAACATATAGAAGACTGAAATGCTTGTTAAGCTTTAGGAAATCAAGTCGAATCTCTTTACTGCGTTATCGTTTGAATCAGCACCGGACCATTAACTTGAATTTAAATTATGATGTTTGATAAGATTTCTAAACCTGCAGATTCACTTCCATATTTTGTTCATATCAATGACAGAACAGAACATTACCTAAAACAAGGATAACTAATTGAATGAGAAGCACATAAACTGTTCAAAGTTGAATGCTTTTTGAGTCCACCAATCGTATTACGCTAATAAACTAATTTCTGATCCCTTTCATTAGAAAATTTCTAGTTGAAAGACTAGAAAGAAAGTTCATAATCTTTCAATTAAAAATAATTTCTAAGTAAATTCAGTAGATATAGAAGACTGAAATGCTTGTTAAGCTTTAGGTAATCAAGACGAATTTCCTTACTACGGTTATCGTTTGAATCAGCACCGGACCATTAACTTGAATTTAAAGTATGATGTTTGATAAGATTTCTAAAACTGCAGATTCACTTCCATATTTTGTTCATATCAATGACAGAACTGAAGATTTCTAAAACAAGGATAAGTAATTGAATGAGGAGCAAATAAACTGTTCAAAGTTGAATGCTTTTTGAGTCCATCTATCGTATTACGCTACTAAAGTGATTTCTGACCCTTTTCATTAAAAAACTTCTAGTTCAAAGACTACAAGAAAGTATTAGAAAACTCTAGAGTTTGATTGAAGAACTTTGGAATAAAAGTTCACCGTGATAATTAATTCATACATACATTGTGTCAAATGTTGCAACTGTTTTTAAATAAAATATAACTTCATTTCTTGTGAAACGAATTCAGTGTTACTGATAAAGATCAATTATCTGGATCTAATTAGTAAAAGAGTCGACACATTTTTATTAAAATAAATATTCATGAATTCTATTGTTATTTTTATTCTAGGTGTATATTTTCAATTTGCAGTAACTGCTGAAAAAGAGAATTTTTTTCATTTCAAATGAAAAATGTTAGAATTATTTCATCAAACGCTTTGAAAAATAAGCATTACGTGTTCATTCCAGTAGATTTGAAATGAGTTCATATCAATTGAAAGTCGATAGATTTTTAAAAGATCTAACAGCGAGATTAATTTCAATATTTCAATCAAATGAATGAAAATAAAAAAAAGATTGGGTACAGCCGGGCAGACTTTGCCATGCACAACTTGGTAGTGCAATCAGTTGGGTTTCTTGAACACTTTTGAATTGTTTAACTATTTCTGGGAATTTCCTGTATTCCAAAACCAAAATATATAATGCGCGGCATTCTTTTAGAGAAGAGGAAACGAATAAAATAGACAGCAACGCAAAGTTGCAAAATAATCTTCTGTTCATTCCTGAATAAACTATATTTTTTATTCTATATTTAGTCACACTGCAAAGTTGTTCACAGAATATATCAAAGAGTTATTTAATAACGATGCATTTTTGTGTATCTATATGTGTATGTATGATTTTCATATATCCTTTATTATAGTTACAAAATAATGAAAAGATATCTAGTTTGCGTGTATCTCTTTAAAAGGAAAAGATGTCGATACTGCAAGTATTGTTTCATTCGTCTATTTATTCTCTAAATGCTAACATTAGCGAACTGAGCTTGCGATCTCTGCCGAAAAAAAAAGCTAAAATTTAAAGAGGAAAAATCACGCACTGCTCTAAAAAAATGAACTATAATTTTCTTCCATTAATGAAATTTAAGCTAAGCTTTAAAATTTTGAAAGGTTCTTTTGAAGCAATAGATGTTTTGAAATGTAAACTTTTAAAATATATTTTCCATCAGGTATTAGAGCTTAAAACCAGTTATTGTTTCTTGATGAGAATTGCAATCAAAATTATCAATTGCAATCAAAATTGCAACTGGAGAAGATGCAAACAGATTGATTTTTTATTAAAGAAAAAACGATACAATAATTGATATTCTTACTAGAAAAAACGATACAACAATCGATTTTTCTTACTAGAGAAAAACGATACAAAAATTTATTGTTATTTTTTTTTCTATACTACAGGAAAACGGTACAAAAGTTGATTCCTACCGCATGTGATCTATATGATGTTTTAATATAAATTACTTCATGAAGATTGAAAACGAAACAAGGTTTACTCGATTCAACAGAAGCCTTTGTAAATATTATGCTATGAATTCTCAAGTCATCGAATTGCTTTACCTCACGATATACCCCGATTACATCGGTAACCGAAGTTTTTCCGCAGATGCTTTTCTTTCTTTATTTTACTTATTTTTTTATCGGCAAAACGCTTATTATTCATGTTAGCAATGTAATGAATAACTTGAATTGGAAGTAGAAAATTTTAAAAAAGCATTCTACATTGGAAACATATAAAAATTAAGGAAAATATTCTTTAGTAAATTCCCACACATAGCTTTCCTAATATAAATGAGAACTACAAAAATCAATCACATTCTAAGATTTTTAAAAAAAGGGAAATTTCAATATCCAATGGATGTCCATAACTTTTCGTTTCCAGATGCAAACGAACAAAAAATATATTTAAGAGTTTGTGTGAAAAGACTAAATTGTTTCCAAATAATAAATTAACTTCAGGTGATAAAATGATTTCAAATAGCTTTATTTCTACTATAGATGACTAGAATATTTAAGCACATTTCAAAATTATGCATTATACGTTACAAACTCTACCACATTTTCTGTCAAGTGCAATATACATTTATAAGAATGACTTTCTTGGCAAATGAGGTAGAATTTCAAACGATTCTAATATGAAATATACATGGTGTCAAATGTGCAGGAGAGCTGTAATTCATTTTTGAGACACATAAAAGTAATCCTTAATTCTTTTGCAAATAAGGAAGTCCAGATCAGTATAAAAATACAGTTACTGGATTTAGCTGAAGAAGAAAATGTGCTTCAGCATAAAATCAGCTAGCTGCTACTCTTTTAAATATTTGCTAACACTTTATCACCTATCGCAAAAGCTTTATGAAACAAATTCTCTGTTCTATGTTAAAGCTTGAAATAAAAGATGGGTAGAAGGATTCAGTAAGTTCTCAGTATTCTAGTCCGAAAAATTACGGACTATCCGAAGTGTGATGATGATGAAAGTACTTCAGATTCTTATAGAATAAGCTCACTCCGACAGACACACAAAAAATAAATTTCATATATACATTTTTATTAACTCTTTTCTGCAGAATTCTTAGTTTTAATCACTGCTATTTACGTTGAGTTATCCCTCTTATTGTAAATTTGAAGCGCTCACGTTTCTATATGCGTGTTAATTAAACTCAAAGTATAAGATGATCCTTTCTTACACACTACAGTATGTTGGTAAAAAATATACAGCGATACCTTAATAAATGTAAAACCCTTCCACGAGAAATTTATTGCATTTGAAGAGCATAAAATTGGACACAAATTTTAAACCTGTCTTCTGAAAACAAATCTGAAGACAACTTTAATCATTTTTCCTGATCACCATATTTCAAGAAATTCGTAGCATGAAGCAATTTGTTAATTAATGGCACATCATTTTGTGCTATGGACGATTATAAATTGAAACGATTAAATTATTTTATCCCCAGAAATGTGTTTGTACATTCATAAAAGAGATTATTGTTTACATTTATTTAATTTATCATAAGTTTGCTTATGATCCTTTTAACTGATAGGATAGGAGAGATTCAAGAATACAGAAACTGAATTTCGATTAAGAAATTTTTAATGTTCAATAAAACAGCTTACGTCACATACAAACGATCAAAAGATTGTCTGTAATGAAGTGATTAATTGAAACGATTTCTTTTCTTCAATGTTCTACAGTTTTGGAACACTTTTGAAGTGTTTTATAATATTGAAAGGGTATTTTGGAATAAGAAATCATACAATCATTCATAATTTTCCAAGATATTTTACATTAACTGTTTATAACATACGGTTCATATTTTTGAAAGGCACATGCTTTATTTTCCAACCTTTACTGTCTTCCTAAGATGGCTGTTTTGACTAAAGTTTAACCTTGCATAACGCGATGAAAAGGCAATTTTGAGTAAAGTACTTATTTTAAGCCACAAAACTCCCTATTAATTTCTTCAAAAAAGTATACATTTACTAAATGTAATTAATTTTTTAGAAATAAGTGGTAGAAAAGTCTGAAAATAGTGAGTTTGATTAATGTAATAAATCGAATTTAGATTTGAAATACAGTAGAACCCCGCTAATCCGAAATTCCGGTTAATCCGAACCGATTTTATTTTCGAAAAAATTATATATAATTGAAAAGATTACAAGAAAATATTTAAATATACATATTAAAAACAAAAAAAGGGCTTTTTCAGCATGCATAATTTTGTACACATTGAAGAAACTAATGCAATTCGCCGTAAGATAAGGTCACTTCATACAGAAGCACATCCATTACTCTAATGAAAAGGGGAAACATATTCCCTTTCTATTACTTTTGAATAAAAGAATTCAAGAGATAGTAGTACCGAGTACTTATAACTTACATATTTTTTAGCATGCATCTTTTTCTTTTCTATTTTTATCGGAATTTCGGGTAAACCGAATTTTTTTTAATCCGAACAGGCACCGGTCCCAATTAGTTCGGATTAGCCGGGTTCTACTGAATGGATTCATTTGGAAAGTAGCAATGGAATAAAACGGTATTTATTTTTCTGAGGAGACTCTCAGTTGATGAGGAAGTCCGCTGTAAGAAGTTAAAACAGGTGTAAAATGACACTTCCGTTCGATGCAACAGGTTATGAGGCGGGGCCAAGTATCAAGGTGAAAGAATGAATTTCGCTATTATTGATGAGTTCATCAAAACTCATAACTTGACCCGCTTAAATTATTCCATCTGCTCGTCAAATTTTTGTTTCATAAGTGATCTAGTATCCACAAGATTCTTCATTTTGGAAGGAGTGGAGATATTAGTAATCATTCGCTTGAAAATTCAAGCCTTCCGAATAGTGCGGAAATTGTGATGAAAAGTAAACCAAAACATTTGAATAGGCAAATAGTACAGTGTGTAAGCACTTTCCATTTTTTCTGCAAGCATGTTTCAGCGTATAAATAAGCATTAGAGAAGCAAAATGTTTAATTTTTTGTTTATTTTCAAAATATATGAAAATATTTCAAATAAAATGTGTAATTTTCACGAACCAAATGGCTTACAGATATCTTAAGTAATATTTTTTTTAAAAAGCATTTTTTCAGTATCAACGTACGAAGATCCGCAAAAATTGAAAATTTCAAAAAAGAAACACAAAAATCGTAAAATATATCTAGCAAACTACTTAAAATGATTTATTTTCCTGTGAAATGCATTTAAAAATTCTTTTGAGAAATTGAAATATTTATGTAAAATATGCATTAAAAATTGTAACTTCAGACTTTTTTTTTCTTCTCACATCTCGGAACAAATATTAGATAATATGAGGAAGTTTTCGTTCATTTTTGAAAGTATTTTCTTTTGCCGAAATTGTAAAGTTCGTCATAAAAACAATCATGAAATTATTTTTGTTCAATAAATTTTTTAATCACACTTTTTTTTTACTTTTTCTTAGTTTCGCTGTGTTTTAAAAATGCTTAACTTAAACAATTAAATTAAATCGCAGGATTAAATTTAGAGGCCAAAATTATTCAATTATGCAGTTATTTGTTCAATTTTTGTAACTACAAAGAATTCTTGCATTTAGAGTCTTAAAATTTCAATAATTTTATATTGATTTGATATAATTTTATGGAGTTCAATAAAAAAATCCAATTTTGATTATGATGTCTCAGTATGATGTATGCTCATTAATTTTAAATTTAGCCGAATCAATATTTTTTCATGAACGTAAAACAGACTAAAAAATTATTTTGCTCAGATATAATTTTAATAATCGACAACAATTTTCCCTTGCGTTCTAATAATTTTAAGTTTAGACAAATAAATAATAATTTCTGTCACAACAGAAACAAATATAGAAACCAATATTACTGGTTCAGACAGTTGCTTGCTAAGTGTATTCCTTCAAGCTATTGAGTTTCGGAATCCATTCCTCAGAAGTTGTTACGTAGTAGCTTCTTGTAGAAGTGACTCATTGTTTATTATCACGCATGGCCAATGCCGTGAATCGAATTAGCAACCGCAATAAGAAAGAGTTTAGAACCGCAACATTCGACGCACTTTCGACACTTGTTTAGAAAAACCCTGTTTTTACTAGCAAATCTTCAAAGTGCGAAGATAAAGAAAAAACTTAAGTGGATATAAGGGTCCTTTGTATTAAAAACAGCGCTAAATCTTTACATTAAAAATTGTTTTTAAAAAGGAAACGAAATAGGAATTTTCGTACGATCATAGTCATTTTAATGTTTTTATATAAAATTTAATAAAGACCATAAGAAAACAGACGTTTCTGGCTATTATTTTTTTCTATATTCACAGTAATAAGTGTTTGACAGAGCTCATATATAAAAGAAATAACCATTCTCTTTTTGTTAATAACAACACTGCCAAGCAAAACCGAAACTGCTTCAATACTACACCTAAACATTTCAGAGTTACCTTGTCGCTTCCAATATATGATGAATGTTAGGACTTTCAGCTATTTTAGGAATAGTATTAGACTGGTGCCTATTTATTTTCTTTTATCTAAAATGAATATAAATAGTCGAATAAAATTATGTTAATAACATTTTGATTTAGCCACTAAATTAATTTAAGCAAAGTGAAAAGAAAAATCTTATTGATTGGTCAAGTAATACAAAATATTGTACGGTAGTGATATTATTGCACAATATTCCACAGTATCGTGAATATTGGGCAATATATATATTATATCTCTTCTTTCTTGGATTACTGCAAATGAGAAATTTGTCAGTCATAAATCATCTTTTAAACGTAGCTTGTTTGATTCATTTATTGTTCTGAAACACCCAATAATAAACGAAATCAGGAGTTGGTAAAGAAATATGAATGAAATTATTTACAGTAAAAGATCAGCGTAAAAAGAAGCGAGCAGAAAAAATTTGGAAAAGAATGGCGTTTCTCTGAAAGTTCCCCCTATAATGATATCATTCTCAGTGAAGAATGTCCTTTTTGTATCATTAAGGTATCAAAGTCTCTGGTTGTGACTACGCATGAGAAGATAAGTAAGCAACTGGACTTACCTTTTCCGGTGTTCGGTAGAGGAGTTCGTAGGAGAGTAGTTGCCTTTTCACCGGTGATGATTCCGTTGGTCGGGCCGGAAAGTCTGACCGTACCCACCGGCGAAAAGGCGGCGTGAATAACCGGTGGCAAATTCGTAGGCGATGGACTGGGTAGAGGATTCGATCTTTCAGGTCTTGGTAAGACTTTAAAAGAGTTCAGCTTACCGGGAGATGGAGTCTCGCCCCTGACTTTTTCGGGACATGATAAGTTCAGAGGTTGCTCAATTACCGTCTTATTAGGCTCCTGGACTTCTTCATTAGCTGAGGCCATCGACGGGCTGTTGCTGCTACAGCTACTGCTATTGCTGCTGCTACAGCTGTTCTGAAAATGCTGGTTGGCATGGGCCCTGTGGTAAAAGTGTCCGCTGGTGCCGTTTGAAGAAGCTGCCATTGGGGAAGAAGTAGATAGAAGAATGGTAGCATCCCGCGGATGATTAGTTTGAAGAGAAGAATGGTGATCTCTGATGCCCAGAATGTCTATGATGAAATGAGGAGTGGGTTGTTTGGGGGGGTTGGCGTACACGTGAGGATGCCATGTTGTCATCTTTGGAAGAGTATTCAAGTGATCTGATTCGTGATGCATGATCTGAGCAGTCACTCGAAAGATAACCCCCACACCATTCGAATAAGCAAAGTCTTTTGTTTGTCAACACAAAGTTCTCTTTCGAACTATAAGCACAAAGCCTCCATAGTGATGTCTATTTTGTAAGCATGTCAACCACGAATTTCGGATAGCAGAATCATTAGAATGTTAATAAATACCTTTTGGGTTCTATAAAGATTTGACATAAAGTCATTTGTTCATTCGACTTCTTAATCTCAGAGGACGTAAAAGAACGACAGTATATCTCCTAAATTCTTATCGCAAATCGCAGAGTGTTTGATTTCCAAACAGTCGGTTCATTAAATTTTCCAAAATATGAAGTGTTTGAGATAGCTGTCCTTTAAATAAACTAAGTAGTTTCTATACGAGTCCGGAAGAAGAAAAAATAAACTATTTCATTCAGACCTGTCAATTCAAACGGTTTTCGAAAATTAACTAACTTTCTATTGACTCCCAGAAGAGCGTGCGCTGTCTGACGGCATTTGAAACATTTCTTTAGTCCTGTCTATGTGAGCCGAAAGTCGACGCGTTCCGGAAAAGGTTTTCCAAAATAAACAAAGAGAGCGGAGGCGCAAGTGGAGGCAAGATCGTCCACGCGTCTTA
This sequence comes from Araneus ventricosus, assembly GCA_013235015.1. NCBI lineage: Eukaryota > Metazoa > Arthropoda > Arachnida > Araneae > Araneidae > Araneus > Araneus ventricosus. Next base: position 243,824 of record BGPR01000194.1, on the reverse strand, counting down.
TCACTTGAGTTGCAATACGAACTACTCGCCACAAGATCACCTAAACGACTCCGAGCGCCCGATCAGGGTTGCCATCCGCAAAATCACAGCCCTTAATCGCCAACGATTATTACGAAAGACGCCAACTTTCGGTCCTCTTCCTGGGATTGTTATCCATCGATTTCTGCTCACTTGCCCTTCCGCAGCAAATCGAATTGAGTTTCAGAACCTACACTTTAGATTTTTATCTACGAGGGGCGGTACAATTGACGGATCCATTATCTGTGGCATTTGAACTGGGACTCGCAGGTGGAGAGCGAAAGTGAACTCACGGAAAAGTAGAAGCAACTTAGCTTTGCTCTGCGCGCCCAAATTACTCATTCTCGAATCTTTAAGTGGCGCGTGGTTTGGTTGCGGCTTCTTGTCACCTCTCTCTTGTTTACTAGAGCGGGACATTTTTCTCTCGCGTCCCTTTTGGACTGCATCACTGAGAGGAACAAAAGAATCGGAGATGTTTAAAAATTTAAGCGAGAGATGGCGAGGATTGTGCCTTTTCTCTCCCATTTTTTTTATCGGAACTTAAGAAGCCTGATATGAAAAATGGGAGGAAGCAACCCGTTTAAAATGAATTAATAACTAAGCACTAGTAGCACAATTCTAGTATGAAAGGAAATGACGCGGATTTTCAGTAATCGAGCAAAGGTATTAACTTAAGAAACATTTTTACAATTTTCTGTTATACAGTGTTTTTCGACGCATCGCTTAATTTACTTATTCAATCAATCACTAAAATCATCTTTCAGAAGAACTTTTGAAAAATTCTTGGGTGTTTGACATTAGGGAATTGCACCAGCATTTAGTACAGAATAGAATGAAAGTGAAACGACAAAATTAATTCAATGAAAATAGTTTCTTAAAAGAGACTTTTATTAGTGTACTAAAAAGTAGAATTTTTATTTTAATTATTTTTTCTATATTTTTTGGTTTTTAACTTATAATTCATTATTATAAATATTACGAGATATTGAAATAATTTTTTCTCAAATTCGTTACCAGGTAGCGCCGCTTATACGGGATCAAAATTTAATTAATTAAATTAATTATCTGATAATTAAGTTCTGAAGATATTGAAATAGTGTATTATTATCGAGAATACACAGGTGTAGAAAATTTCAAAATTCTAGCACATCACACACGCACGCACATATATACAGACACAGAGGAAGTTAAAGAAAATTCCCTTCCAACTCATCCAACTTCCCAACTCCAATCCATCTTTACAAACTTGAAACCATTCAAGTTAAATAAAAGTTTTTAGTAAAAATTTAAAACTTTATATTCACTACCGCATTCAAAAGCCTAGTTAATACCACTATTAAATTAACTTTAAACCATAATTAAAATTCGAGCTTAAACCTAAATTATTTTTCATTCAGTTAACTTTAATACTTCTAACTATTTAACTTTTTTAAAACCACTCTAGAATGTTATGAATTTGTATTCCGTAACTTTAACTATAAAGCATAAATTCTCCATGTCAGCATAAGTATTCTGTACGTATATATTAATTCTTCATTCATCCATTATTTAATTTTAACCTCCTTTTTCAATGGCCGTATTAACTGTTGTGTAAGCAAAAGCTTTTGAATCAGACCGAATTAAAGCCCTTCTAGGAGAATGGCAACAGTCAGTATTAGCAGTAATTTCGAATTAAATATTGAATATCATTAATTACTAGTCGCGTTTTGCGACCAGCTTGCTCTCCGGGAATATCGGTTGTGTTTACTTTCATTTAAATCTCCCATGCTTGATATTCATGGTTCCCTCAACAATGTGATTTAAACTTAAAACTGTGTTAGACATTTAATATGTGCAATTTTAGTAGCTTTACACCTCTTCTGTTTATTTTGTACACGAACCTCACTAATGAAGTCAAATCATATGACGTCACAGTCACATGAAAGACGTGACTGTTCGCGTCACCTACCATCTACCAGTGGCGGACTGGCCAGGTTGCCAGTTTGTCCGATGGCAAGTGGGCCCCCTTAACATAAGACAATTCGGGCCCCCAGGATATGTGTCGACTAAAGATCTTAAAGACCATATTAAGAAATTCATTGTCTGAGATGAACTTGGAATTCCTGTACGTTGCTATGAAAAGGAATTTCTAGATGATTTGGATATAGAGTACTTATTAACAGATTTGCACAGTCATATAGTGAACTCAAATATTTCCTGAGTTGCCATTAATGAAGCGGACCAAAATCTAATACACTTCCGTACATATGAGTTGTTAATCTTTGACAGTTAGAATTATTCTTTTTAAAAAATTTTTAAATTGGTAAATAGTTTGCACTTTATTTTCAGTTTGTTTAAAATATTCTCAATATAACAGTATAGTTCCAAAATTACAGTATACTATAATGCAACCACCAAAATTATTTAATATTTAATCATAAAATTACATTTATATTTGCTATTTATTACTTTCAATAATACGTGTATACTGTATTTAGTAATATATATATTAGAGTTTTAGATTAGGAATAGATTATATTAACTTATTGTTTTAATTTATTATATTTGTAATAAATAATATCCAAAAATATATTTGAGATGGTAACGTAGATGTGATAGGGCCCACATTGTCTGATGGCAACCATTCTTTTCACACCCAGTCCGCCACTGCCATCTACTATTGTTATTTAATATCTTAGAGAGCTTTGTTTATAGATTACACAAAAAACTGATTATATAAAAAGAGAAACTAAAACTTCTTTACGATCTTGTCATAGAATTTGAAAAATTAACAGAGACTTCATCAGTTAACTTTAAACAAACGGAATAAAAACGTGCGATTAATGGAAACTGTTTGAATTTCACTGCAACAATCAAAAGTAGTGTTGCTATTTTTGAAGAAAATTTTTTAGAAATTGCCAAATTTCAGAAAATTTTGCAAGACATCTAAATTCAGATCATTAAAAAGACTTTTTTAAAAAAATGTTAAGATGGTTAGAAAATCATTTTTGTGTGATATAGTATTTCTGGGAGTTATCGCCGAAAAAAGCTAAAATTTTGCTCAATTTTAATTAATTAATATTTTAATTAAAATTTTAACAAATGCCGCCGAGATATAGGAGAGACCGCGGAAAGATGAAGAATGATTTTTTTAAGCTCCTATCGGGGCAAGTTGGCGATCTCGTGATCTTGCCCCAAGTGCTTTTTACTGTTTTCTTTCTGATGTTTATATGAATTTGTTTATTTATTTTGCATGATTTTCTTGAGCTACATGACCCACAAACTGTTCCATAACATGTGATAAGGCGTATGGACTACAGAAAATATTTCAACAAGCTTACCTATGAAATAGATATAGGTTCAGAAAGAAATACGGAAGGTGGAAGGTTCTTATGAAAAATAATAAGAAGTTCGAATTTCTCTGACACTCACGACGCCTGTGCAAACTTCCAAAGAAAAATATAATCGAATGTCCTGCGTATGATGCGATCTATGTTCATCCTCCATCATTGATTGGATAGAGTGTTTATTGGATGATTGAAGATTGGATAGAGTGTTGCAAATGCCACGCAAAGAGGCATTAGGGTTGTTTAAACTTTGAAGGAGGAAGATTGGTGTCTAATTTTTTAAAGTGAAAAATACTGGTTATGAGTTACATTAATTTCCCATGCGTTTGAAACTAATTATAATTTTTTTATTTTATTGTCTCCTTATTCTGCGTAATCTGGATAAAACCATAAATAACAATTAGCTCTTAAATACAACAGAGAATTTGCAATTAATGCTATTTTTTTTAATGACAACAATTTTAATCCGAAATTGTCACTGAATACAAATTTTTCTCAGTACTTTTTACTCAGATGCCTACAAATTTCTTTACTGTTTCATTAAAGAATTTTTCATCTCTATAAAATAAATATAATAAAAATAATCCTTTCAAAATTTTATAGGTTTATAAATATCCTGATTACTTTCAAATCAAGCTGACTTTTCAGGTAAAGAAATCGATACATTTGAAAGGATAAGTGAAGAGACAAGTGACATTTTTCAAAGACTACTCAACCGAATATTAAAAACTGCACTCCTCGATAGAGCTCTTACTAATGTTGTACCTCGGTTCAATCTTTCTATTGTACCAAATGGGAGTTAGAATTTTTTTCCGGTTTTTAAGTCAATTCGTTGAGCTACCCCTAACAAATCATCTGTTTCTTGTACCACTTTCATGACCATCCTACATAAAGAAAAGGAGTTTTTTCTCAAGGGATAAGTTTCTAAAGGATGAAAGTTTTCTACAGCAAGCATTATTATTATTGTTTATTTTATGCAGATTTTATTGCAAGATTTTGAGATGCTATTAGACTATATTAATTTTTTAACTGAATTTCTGGAAGTGTTCAGATGTTTAAGTTCAAGTGTTTCTTTTTCTCTCTTTTGCATTTTATGAACTTTTCATAAGTCTCTATTGAAATAGAAGGAAAATGTGTTGTGAATGTTTTCACGGATCATATATTGTTCGGTACAACCACACTTGATGATCGCGACCCATGTATTAAGTTCTGAATGAGCGTATTGCAGCATTTCTTTTCTCATTCATTGGACGTTTGTGACTTTATAGTATGGAATATTCATTGAATTCATATCTTTTATGTTTCGATTATTTTTATCCTATGCAGAAGAGTTTCCCCTCGGTTTTTTCGTATACTGACCATTTGCTGTTCATTTCTCCCTATGGACCCCAGGACGTATTATGAGCTGCTTGCAAGTGAGTGGATGACCGCTTCGTAACCGATCCAAACACAAGCTGACTCGACTTTTGCGTCTAATGACACAGAGCGTTTCGTACTTCATATTATAATGAAAAAAACCGAATTTGCATTTTGGGCGCATTCGTTCGAAATTTGATGCAGATATTCAATTGGGTCGCATGACCACATACCAAATTTTATTTATTAAAGTCATTGCGTTATGGAGTTCACTACTCGCGAATAGACAGACAATCAACCCGTTGACGGATTTGGTCTAAAATATGATACACATCTACAATTTTAATTATAGACATGTCCATAAACATAGACCATGTACAAAATTTCATCTGCCCAGCTCATTTCGTTTTTGAGTTATCGAGCTCACATGCATACGGACGGACAGACAGACATCCCGTAGACGGAGTTCGTCACAAATGTGACTGAAATCTACAAATTTCAGACGTCTCGCTCATGTGCATTTTGTATACGAGAAAGTAAAAATAGTATCGAAGAATTGCAATTCACTTTAATTTATAAGTACACATGGGTATTCAAGATATTCAACATTCGTAAAAGTCAGTATTACTGTTCGAAGAATCAAGCTTAAAAAACATCAATTTGTGCAAAATCTTTCATCATTTAGCTTCTCTTAGAGCCCAACTGAAATTCACCTCGCTGCAATAACCGATATCTTTCGGAATCTTTACGGTATTCAACTGGTATTTTTATATAAGTTGCCCTAAATATCTGACTTTGAAGCTACGAAAGAAAAGTTATGCTACGCTTCGCACATGCGCAGTAAAAAAATATTTACTACAAATATTCATAGTTCCTAACATTCCAAGTATTTACTTCAAATTTTAATACAGTGCTTCTCTAACATATTGTTAAGTATTCTGTGAGTTTCGTATAGTTGAGTTGAAAACTCCGCATGTTATATAAGCGTGATAACGTGATAAGCGTGATAATGTTATAAAAACGTGAGGGAAAATTTGGGATTTCTAAAGAATACCTTTATATCTTCCCGAATATTCGTTCTATTTTTACGAAAATGCATGTAAATATTGCTCATATCAAACAAAGACATTGACGAAAGTTACAAATGATTATCAGCTTTCTGCAAAAGGGGCGAGCCCTAAATTATTTTCTTCTTCATCAATTTCTTGTCGGTCCCCTAAATACCCTCGCGACTGAATAACTGTAAAATTTAAGTTCAATCCTATTCTTTATATGGTCGAAGACCAAGGGCAGTTCGTTCAGTCTTTCGGGAGATATCCGGTAAAAGGTGCAAGTCCAAAAGTGTTCACATTATTCTGTGACCCTCTCTGGCAGTTATTTGTTCTTACCCCAGCCTTTTCTGTGTGTGTTTGTTTTCATTTAGCTGGCTTTAGATTTGAATCACTGGATAATGTACTTCTGATGATATTAGGTACCTGTGTATTTGATTTTTTTAAAATACAAAATTCTGGATGATTTTTGCTTCTTCTTTAAGTTCGAAATAAGGTAATGCTTCTTAAAGATCCAGTTTACATTACCTAAGAAATGTTTCAAATTTAAAATGCGAAAGCAAAATATTTTCTAACGTCGCGAATTTTTTTTTATGCTCAAGCTTCCATGTCCCCTATAAAATTTAAAATATGTGTTTTAGTATAATGAAGTCCAGGTTTATTTCCTCATTGAAAATTTTGTTTCAGAAGAATATTTTTCTCTATTTATAACAAGCAAGACAGAGCATGGCAAAGGGAATTCTCCAAACTGTTCGGATCTACAGTAATAATCGTTATCGAGACGGGCGCTTTGGAACCCTACTTATCAGCTTGCTTGAGATCTGCACCTCTCTCCATAATAGGTATGACACGAACATAGAAAGCATTTTCCAAATTTATGGAAAGTTTAGAAAGAACATTGTACACTATTTGTTTGGAAACTCATATATCTACTAAGCATGTTAAAGGCTATGAGTATCTTAAAGAAATTTTTCCGAAATTTAAATACCTATATTTTTTTCTGTAAATTTTAGGGGAGATAAAAAGACTTCGGAACAAGGTTGTAGAAAATGCGAGTCGCCTCCTTAGCTGGGTTGTGTAAAAAGGTATTGAGTTAACAAAGCTGAAAAAACGCTATATTCTTTCAGAAACTTAAATGTGTGGAACAAAAATCATAAAACAAATCCCCTTGACCAATTTCAACTTATATTTTATAAGTAACTACGTTAAGCTAAATTTTTGTGTATATCATTCATTAACATTTCATTTTCGCTTTCTGATTTTGGGATAACGAAAAAACGTTTTGGATGAAAATAGGGTTGTTAAAATTTCTTTACGCCTAAGAAAGGATTGGAAAATGGGTTAAAGACCCCATTTGTAAATTTGCCAAACCATGCTTGTAAACTTGAAAGTTGACAAAATTTTGTATTGATCTTTTGTTATTGAGGTTAAACACCATAAAGGTTAAAAAATGTACTCTTCAGAATTTTCTTTATTTTGAAGAACTAATGTACTCAATTCTTTAAAAGTATTATAATTATTTAGTATTTTCGTTGCAACTTAGAATATATTAATAATGAAGCAAACATTTATTAATAGATTTGGCTAAAATTATTAAAATACACCAGACCTTTAAGCAATTAAATACTACGTTAAGAAAATGAGACACAAATATGAAATGAACTTTTTAGAAAACACGAGCGGTTGAATGAGGCAAACTTTGAATAGTAAAATTTGTGGCTGGATTCTGCTTTTTCACTCAGTTATTAAAATTTTCGCTTACAGAGGCCAGTTTATTGGCATAGAGGAGCATTGTTGATTTCTTGGAAGTATTTTTTTATTGTTACATATACATCTTCAGTCGTGTTTACCAAATTCAGATGAAAAATTTCATGTTCATATTTTTGTATCATTTACTCATTCTGTTCAAAGTAATACACGAAAAGTAATTAATAAAAGTTCGGCAACATACAGCTTCTGGAACACAAATAATTATATTTCTGGGAAGCATTTTACCAATCGAGAAATAATGACGAGTTTTATGTATTGTTGAAGTCAAACTGTTTGATCCAGAGACAATTTCAGAGCTCGATTCATGTAACAAAACTTTTGAATCTAATCCTTTAATCGTAGAATCCATTTTCATTTTTAATACGGCCTTCTCAGCGTCTATAAGATGCCATTTTACAGAATATTGTTGTAGAATATTGACCAATAAATAAAAAAAATTATTATGATCTTTTGAATTGTACGTAATATTTTGAAGCTTGCTGTCACTATCGAGGATATTCTTTCCCGTTCCTTGAGATCCTTGAGATCAATTTCAACAAATAAAAAAATATTAGGTAAAAAATATTAGGAACTGTTAATAGCTTTAAAAAACCAATTTCAGCGGTGAAATTGAACACTTATGCGAATTAATATTTAAGCAGCATATAAGTACTATTACAATTGTATGTTCATTGGTATTTGAGTAATTAGTGGTCCGATTGGAATAAACATAAAATAGAAACTAACTGCGCTAGAATTAGTCGCTGGGAAATTTTATGTCAAAGCAATCAATTAAATATAAACTATTGGTTGTAAGAAAGTCTCCGTCGATTTTTGTTGTAAATTGAAAATCATTTTTTTGGTAGTAACAATGAAGTTTATCCAATAGTGCATGCATGATTTTATTATATAATGATTTGCCATCTCTTTTGGGAAGTTTCATTATCCCAATCGCATGAAACGACTCGGGTTTAATGCTGAAAAACTGCTCAAGGTGCTCTTTGCAGTCTGAGAGAGAATTGAAAGATATTGCAGAGAATTGAAATGTTATCCCCTTAGATAATTTTTCAATGAGAGTGAAAGATGGTAATCCGAAGGTTCCAAGTCAGGACTTTATGGAATGTGGTTTAAGACATCCTGCCAAGCTCCAACAACTTCCGCTGGTGACCAAAGATATGTAGTCTAGTGTTATCTGTTAAAAGACAACCCCTTTACGATTGGTCAATTCTGGGAGCTTCTGGTCAATGGCTTGCTTGAAATTGTCCAGTTACCTACTATATTTAATCGAATTAATTGTTTGGATAAGCGGTAGCAGCCTGTAATAGACAGTGCTCTTCCAATCCCACCATCAGCAAGGCATAACTTTTTGGAATGGATATTGATCTTTGGAGTGATTGATGGCGGCTCACTCGAACTACTCCAGCACAGTTTTCTGTCAACGTTTTTGTAGACGATCCATATATTATTGCGCATTATCATCCATTTCAAAAATGCATAGTTTTTGTTATGTTTTAGCAGTAAATTGCGCCTATTTAAAGTTTTCTCTTAATTTCTGGGGTACCCAAACATCGAGACGATTCGACCATTTATGATCGGCCGATCCGCCGATTATAAATGGTCGAATTCACACTTCGAGTCTCTGTGCTATTTAACCAATGGTAATACATTGATTAATTGTGATCAGCGCCTTAGTTTGGTCGTCGTCAACTGAGGATGGTCTACCGGCGCGTTGACGGTCCAAAACGGGAAGTTCGCCCCATCTGAATTTCACAAACCATTTGTGCACTGTTTGGTCACTTACAACATTTTTCCGTCAACAGCATATTTCATTATCTTGGCTTGAAAAGCATTCTTGTCTTTACGCTAGTAAAAAATCACTAAATATCAAAAATGATCTTTTTCGTTCTCCCTGTTCACACTGACACCAAACACAATTCAAATAATGTTGATGGTGAATAGACATAAATATATTTGCCCACATAGATTAGCGCAATAAATCGGAAAACGGCGAAATCTTTCCGAACAACCCAATAAAAGCAATAGCGGAAATAGAAGCAAAATGGTGCGTGAAAATTCGTCAGGAATCCATTATAAACAAATATAAACAACCATAACTGACAATCGTCTCTTCCCCTTTAAAGCAAACAGTCTTAATGAGCGCGAAACCACCTACTTGGGTGGTGTTCATTGCAGATAATCCCTTCCAAATTGTTTATATAATTCCTTTCCTCCTCCTTTATATAATCCTTTCCAAATTGTTTATGTAATTGTTTATATAATAATATATTTGCCTACATAGATAAGCTCAATCTATTGGAAAACGGCGAAATCTTTCCGAACAACCCAATAAAAGCAATAGCGGAAATAGAAGCAAAATGGTGCGTGAAAATTCGTCGGGATTCCATTTAAAAACAAATATAAACAACCATAATCGACAATCGACTCTTCCCTTTAAAGCAAACAGTCTTAATGAGCGCGAAACCACCTACTTGGGTGGTGTTCATTGATGATAATCCTTTCCAAATTGTTTTCAAGAATGCACATGTAGACTCGGAAAATATAGAGCCGAATCTATGGACAATAATATATACATTTACTTTAACACGGTGTAAAAATAATTGCACGTAGGCTTACACACAGTAGACTTACAAATATACTAACAATACCCAACTACATACTCAACTAGACTACACTACAACTCTTTCCGCGGAGGAAGTGAGTTCACTACAAACGAGCGGAACGACAAACAGTAATGGCTGAATTTGCTTAAACCTTTATCGGTCGCCAATGCTTGCATTCAACGGAATATTGTCACTCACAATCTTGATAACACTTGCTCTTTCGAAAGCTTAGAATTAGAGTTTTGATTATTAAATGTTGACACCTTTTCAATTCGAAAATCTTCTTTAATATGTGACTATCCTAAATTCCCGTTTTGCTGAAAATTTTCGAAATTTGTTTTATTTGCTCATTTTATAGGCCATATATTTAGGTATCTAAAACTGCTTTATTTTTGTTTCTGCTATAATTACAAGTAAAGTTGTAGCATAAATAATAAACCAGAAGTGACAATTCTGATACCGGAAGTGGCAATTTAAAGACCCTTAAAAATACAAACAATTAGTTTTAACAACTATTTTTTAATTCTCAAGCAATATATCATCAAAAAATATAGATTTAAGCTTCCGTTTCTTATTTTTATTGTTTTATTGGTTTTTGGCGACACTTTTTTTTAAAAAATACAACACAACAGTAATTACAATAGTAAAAATAATTTTTTGGCGCTCAAATTACAGTTTTATAATTTAATTCCATTTATTTTGAACTGCTATCTGTTCTCAAGTGTTTTGAAATATAAATTTATCCATTGATGCTTAAAAATTACATGGAAATTGACAAAAAGCTAATTCAGATATCGAGGCATCACTCACTACCTACTACACAAGATTATTCAGAAATCTGAAAAGCTAAATGAACACAAAAGTCGTTTACAATTAAGTAAAAGAGGGTTTGACTTGTAAATATGGCGAGTTTTAAGATTCTAAGGTGAGTTCAAAATTTTTTATACTGTATGAAAATCTTTAAAAGCTTTTTCTGAGAAACTGTGTTTTTCGATATTTTTCTTCGTGGCAAACATCATTTTGGAAAATAATTTTAAGATATTAAAATGAAATTTGGCTAAAATGTTTTATTTGTTTCTAGCTATGTTTTGAATTAAAATCTAAGCACTCTGCCTCTATTTATATATTTTAATGACATTTTAGTGAAAAAAATCTGTGATTTTTTTTAAAATCGAGTTTGTTCACAAAGTTTTGAATATCAACAAAACTTTTAGAGGCATTAAAATCTTCTAGTTCATAACATAGATAAGCGTGTTAGCTATATACTGTGTAAAAATTAATGAAATATATTCAATAGAACTTGTTATAGGAGGTTTAGCGTAAGTGCAAATTTTCACTAAAATTTTGCAAAAAATTGCCATATTTTGAAAGTCAATGAAATTGCTTTGGAATGCTTAGTTTTATAACTCATTTTAATTAAAAACATGAATGTTTCATCAAAATTTTAATAATTTAAAAAAAAGGGCTCCGAAAGTAGTCACATACCTTAAAAAGTTGTCAACCTATGGGCCGTGTATCGTGTGAAGGCACGGAAAAAATAGTAATAGTTAATCATTGACACCAAAATTAGAAGATGCATTCTGTTAATGCAAATATAAACTTCCACTTTAAAAAATACTTAAATGCGAACGCAGAAGGTATTTTTATATACATTACATGAAATTCTATAAAACTTAAAAATTTCAGTTGAGTTTGAATTATTTCATTGTCTAATAAAATTGTTGAACAATTCTCCCTTAAAGAATACCGCCAGAGTTAACTACTTGAAGAATTTCAAGTTTTTAGGTTTTGGGAGATTTCGTGGTGAGACAGTCAGGCTTTTTATATACAACTGGCGTCCTCGCGACTTCTCTTACGATTCGCAAAGAAGAAACAATCTTGTTGTGTTGTATTGTGTGTTTTGTATTATTATTTTTGTTATGTGCAATAATTTTGGTTTTCTTGATGAAGACTCTTTATTATAAATGTGAATTACATTATTTTACAATTTCTGTGCTTGCGTGGCATTTTAGTTTTTTGTTAAACGGATTTTATTTTTGGTATATGTCATTTGATAAGAAGTCTGCTTCAAATGCAGTTGCATGGGAAGTTGGTTAAGTTTTCAAGCTGTTAATATAGATGTTATTTGTAAACTCTAAAAATATTTTATACCGGCGACCAGCTTGTTCGCAGGGAACATGATTTCAATTAAATCTTGCATTATTTTATATTCATGATTCCCTTAACAACGTAATTTTAAACTTCAGATTGCGGTAGATATTTAATCCATGTTCTTTTAGTGGCCTTGCACCTGTTCTGTCTACATAAATGTCTCTTTAATGGAGACAAATAAATAACCATGTCATATAACATCTAATTGAACGTTGTCGGCGCTATATTCACTATCTTGCAAAATATACATTTCAATTTTAAAATGGCACAGCACATTTTATGGTCAGTAGCATGCTATCTGGATTAAAAGATGCTGAAAAAAGAATGGTAATAATCATTCAGCTTACTGTATATATTTCTTAATATATGTAACATCTCAGTGAGCTTGGTTTACAGATTCCACAACAATTGTTAAGCAAAATATATTAGGATATTACCTCAGGATTCAACAATGGAAGAAAAACAAGCAATTAAATATTTGGTTAAACAATGAAAGCGATTGAAATTACGTTGCAACAATGCAAAGTATTGTTGTAAATTATGCCAAAAAATATTTTTAAAAATTTATTAAAATTAGAGAAAACATTGTACGGCAACTTAATCGATGACATTGAAAAGGTAATGTTTTGATCTTTCAGATGGCGGAAAAATGATTTTTGTATTGTAATATTTTCGGAAGTTATTAAGGAAAACGCTAAAATTTCGCTTAATTTTTAATTAATTAAAATTCTAATTGAAATTTCAGAAAAAAAGGGCTCCGAGGTGCACATTCCCATCCTCCAAAATATATTTATGCCGAATTTTGTAGCTCTAGGTCCAGCGGACAAACACACATTCCCCTTTATTATTAGTAGAGATATGTCTGTTATCGTTAGTATTATTTTATACTTAGAAGATATTTCACACTTTATTAGAATACATTTATTTCTTGCTATTATTTTAACAATCTATTTTTGGGGTTTTATTGCATCCAAATTATCATCTGTTTTTCTTGTTTTCCTTATAACAATCTATTTTTGGGGTTTTATTGTATCCAAATTATCATCTGTTTTTCTTGTTTTCCTTATGTATTATATTATCATATATGTCATATATGCATGTTATCTGTGTTTTTATATGTGCCTATTGCTGATTGCATTTTCTTGTGTGTGTGTTCTGGTGATATTTTTACTGCCATTTTAGCACTCTGTTATTTGGAATTTGTTGCATCCAAATTATTATCTGTTGCGTTTTTATTGTATTTCTCATGTAATCTGTTAAGTTTCTAAGCTTTATTATTTTTCACAATTCGTTTTCCTTATGTTTTTTTGTTTTCCTAAATGTTTTTTCATGATTGTTTAATTACTTTTCGTAGGGCTTGGATTTACCCTACGATCTTCTGTATTTTTCCCTTCGACCTTAAAACACTCTAAACCCTTTGGGAGAGTGGGCCGACGTGGTTTAAAAAAAAGAAAGAAGAAACAATTTTTCATTATAGTAAAGGCAAATGCCTATTCTAAATAGTATTACTTTGAGGTCAGTGCGTGAAAAAATTTTAGCAATGTAATGAAAATAAACAAAACTTATCCAGAAAACTTAAATTCTAAAAATTCAATGAGTTTGAGCTGAAAGAATGTCATTAAGAAGATGTATGATGTACTAACTTGTATTTCAAAATTAAAGATAATAAAATATGAAAAAAATGACCATTTAACAGAAGCAATTTCATCAATTCAAACAGTTCTAGAAGGCAATGTTTAGAAGGTATACTGCTACGTATGTATAGAAAAGGCGCCTACGAATTAAAAGCGATAATGAAAAATTTGCATTGGAGTTAATGTCCAAAGTAAGAAATTTTCTTTTTGTAATTTCACAGACAAAGTGCCCAAGAAGTGATCGCTCCTTGTGCTTGTGACCAGTGGCGGCTCGTCCATAAGAGCTGCAGTCCCCCCTGAAATTATTTTAAAAAATTTTATTTTCGTTTTATTCTAATTGGCTTACTTTTCCAGTTTGAGAATTCAGTGATCAACGAAAATGGCAAAAAAGTAATAAAAAATGTAAAAAGAAGACGGAAAATAAATCAAGAATTCAGAGAGACACAGCAGAGTCGCATCAAGTTTTGTCCCTCCTACGGATCCGATATTAATGCAAAGAGCTACGCGAAGTAAGAAAAAAGCAACCCTTTCTCCGCTTGAAATTGCATTCATTTGAGCTGCATTTTTTTCAGCTCTCATTTGGCGCGACTTCCTCATTTGGCTTTTTTCGCTTTTTCTCAGTAGTTCAGCCGTTAAGTCGTTTTTCGAAGTCCAATTCTAGAGGAGTTGTATTTATTTGCTTCTTTATGTTTTTTCGGGTGCTGATTATGATTCTGAGGTTTTCCACCAATAATTTTTGTTGGAATTTTAGTTATAGCCAAAAAATATAAATAAATTTTTCTGCAGGTTTTTGCTTATAACTTAAAAACTATCAATTTTTAGTATATCATCATTATATACCCAAATAATCAGCACAAAATTTCCTATAACTTAGGTCTATAAAACTTTTGCAGCACTACTTGTTTCTGAGCTGACGAGCCGCAACTGCTTGTGACCCATGTTCTGTTGTAAAAATGGCTTGTTTCTATGGCTTCTTGCATAAGACTTCCATTTTGCATGCATTTTTTTTCAAAATATGTACAAGAAAAAGCGAACCCAGGTTTTATGTTGAACCCGAGACTATAAGGGACTCTTCGGATGGCCCGCGGAAAACAGTTTAAGAGTCCTTTGCTAAAAGAAGTTTGAATAGTTCCGAAGTAAATATTTTGCACACTGTATTTCAAAACTTCAAATTCGAGTAGGGAGATGGTATTTCTGGTAATATATCGACAACCTATCACTTATAACAGCTCACACGATTCCTCGTTGCTGAATTTATTGATCGTGTCGTAATTATCATCACATATTGATTCCTGTGTCCACTAGAAAGTGCCTAGCATACCTTATCATCAATCTATGTCCTGAGTCCCTTTTGGTCTCTGTGGATTTCTTTTTAACTTACATTAATACGTTAAAATTTAAAATTGGTATCTTTCATTACTTTTTATAAGTACATATAAGTATAAGTACTTATAAAAAGTAAATAATATAGTTATAAGTAAGAGTATAAGTATATTTTACTACAGAGGCTAATCATACTTTACCTCACAAATGCATATAATCTTGCTTCCAAAGTCATTGCTCCGAGTAAGCAATTAAGTAAACCAGGTTCCTTAACTTACAGATCGTGACCCCATTTGGGGTCAGGAACATAATTATGTGGTCGCAAAGTCTATAGCATGTTCTATCATATCTATCTATGCTGAAAAGAATAAATAATTTAGTAAACAGTCTTCTTTAAATTATTTTATTAAAATTTTTCAAATAGCTGTATTAAATAATTTATTTTAGTAGTCTTTATTTATCATCGTGCTTCATTTACTTAATTCATTTTTATACGTAGACATATATATGGGTTACATGAAAATGTTTTTATGAAAATTGTCTATACAGGTGTCATGAGAGGAAAAACTTTGAAAAGTCTTAAATTAATTCAAGTATTAGAAGATACTCTAATTCAAACTACAGTTTTCTATAGGAAAGAAAAGCAGTTTTTACTTTATAAGTGTACCAACAGGTATATATTTTTTATTTTAGTTATTTTCTACTTCTTAGTCTTAATTTAATTCATTATTATAAATAGTATCGAATTCTAATAAAATTTTTTCCTTAACTTCACTACCAGGTGGTGCTCCTCGTATGGAATCAAAATTCAATTCAATTAATCGAATTAGTGATAATTAAGTTATGAAAATATCAATATAGTGTATTTTCATCAGGAACACTCAAGCGTACAGAGTTTCAAAATTCTAGCAAATCAGGATGCGAGTGAAAATTCGATTACTCAATACCATCTCGACAAACATGACACAAGTCAAGTTAAATAAAAGTCTGTTAAAAAGCATCTCGAAATTTGAACACGATTATCGTTTATAAAAATATTCACATATATTATCCCTCCCTGAAGGAGACATCTGTTTCAATTTTACAGACCGAAACCGAATGTATAGACCACTCCAAATGAGTAATGAATCTATGTTCAATTCGTCGATTGAAATGAAAGAGAGATGAGGAATGGAGCTGATGCTTTTGTTAATGATCAACCGCAACTTTTGAAAGAGGATTCCGTATTTCTGGCTAAAGGGGAAGCTCAAAGGAGTTGGCCCGCTTCGGTGATACATTTTTAGTCTTCGATTGATTGATTTTCGGCAAAGGATGAGATCCTTTGGCTACATTCCATTATTTGAAATTAATATAATTAACTTTCTTGCAAAAATTTGGTCAAGTGCTTTCCAATTGTTTCAAAAACTCGTTTTAAAGGTTACTGGTAAAATAATAATAGTTAATACAATATAACTAATGATAAGTGATTTTAAATAGGATCTACATGTTCATTGATTCATATACCAGAAAATTTATTTGTTTTTTTTTTTACTTCAGTAAAGGAAGAGCTTTGAACATTTTCTGTCACTTTTGAACTTCTTTCTATTATTTTTTATAGATTTAATTAATTATTACATTATAGCATTAGAATCGAGAAAAATTCATCGATTCATTTTTTTCTTCTTTATTTTCAGATTTTCCAACATGCCTAAGCAAAAATCGGTCAAAATATTATTGAATTAAAGCATCTAACTAAAATAGCCGAAGCACATTTTAAATTTCAGTTCTTTTTCTTTCACTAGTTATCATTTTCTTCTTTATTTTATGGTTTGGGGATATTGGCAAACTCTTTCTGATTAAAATGAGGTCCCAAAAGGGCATCTGAAAAACGTTTTTAGGCCTCTGCTAAACGGTCTAAATTCATCGTGGGATATGGAAGGTATAGTCTATTCTGAACAGTTACAAAACAATGAAACTATCACTGCAGACTTCCGCAGTCGTCAGTTAGTTGACTGGAAAGGAGTTTCAACCGCCAAACGACCCGCATTAGGCTACTTGCACACACACCGATTTTTGTAGACCGGTCTGAAAACGGTCTACATTTGCAGACGATGCGTTCCTTGCACACACACCGATTCGTGTCGGCAGACGGGGTATGATCCATCCACACGTTAATGCTCTACAGCATTAACGCCACCCCATGCCCCTGATACCTATACCCTCTAGGGTTATCTTACCAGTCTGATGAGCATGGAGTGGAAAGGAGAACAAAACCCTCCACTGGGCCAACGCCCCCATCAGCACTTTATTTATGAATCAGAAAGTAAGTTTTACATGAGGGTTACAGGTAATAAAATCTTGAATAATTTAATACACATACACACACAGAAAACAGTAACAAACAGAAAACAAGCAAAGAATTTCGAGCAGAGAATGATATTTCAGGTTATATAAATTGGCTGGAAGGATTAATATTCTTGACATGTATCCACATTGTTGGTTTATATTGTTTAGTCCCCATACAAGATTCGGGACCGTTCAATATAAGTACAGAAGTACATCAAGAATTGCACGGGCGAAGAACATGTTATACAAGAGTAAATGAGATGAATTGAACAGGAAGTCTAAATAATTAACAAGTGGATACATAGTTATTCTTAAGAGATGCAGTACCCTAACAGGATGTGAAACTATTATCATTATGGATGCGGAGTCAATTCATGTTACATCACATTCACATGACAAATACCATCTGAACATGTGCGTAAGTGCTGCGATGTAATGACACAGTGCGCATGCGCTTGTTACCTAACATCATTTGTTGCACTTATATTATTTTCATTTTGAGCAAACATTTTCAATAGAAAGATTTCGTTATTATTGTTGTTGGTAGTTATAATGTAAAAGAGAAAGTTGATTGTCGTAAGAAACTTTTATCAAGTTTCCAGTTAACAATCCTGAGTTTTTAAAAGAAAAGCTTTCGGTAATTTGAAGGGATATCATGGTACATACAGCATTCTTAAGGCTTAAAAAATTTTCAGACTCACTGATGTTGTTTATTCGGGGACCCGGTAACCTAAAATCGAAGGAAATGTCGATTTTTCAATTTTGAGTTTAAAATTATGTCTGAACTTTTGATTGAATTCTCTGAAAATTTTACAACGATAGGACAAATATTTAGCGAGATATGGAGTCATTTTGAGTGACACGCTTTCATGAGTCACGCCCCCTTCCTCTGTTTACTTTAGATTTTTAGTAATAAGACAATTTTTTTTGCATGAAGTAAAACAAAGCAATTTTCTCCTGACTTATTGTATAATTTTGATTGTTTCACAAGCCTTTCTGTGTTGATTTCTACCCATCCACTTGGGGTCATTTTTGAAAAGAAAAACAACTTTTTCAAGACTTCAAAACAATTTCCTGATTACTCTGATTTTGATAGACTTGGACGAGTTAACAGAAAGGCACATTACTTTATTATGAGCGACAAGACATGGAAGATGCGCAAATAGAAAGTTCCAAATGAAACGATTTCAAAAGCGGTTTTGAATTTGATTGTCGAATTCGTCCGAGAAACCGAAATGAATAACACTATGGACAGGGGTCGCGCCAGAGGAGGGCCTGGCTCCCCCGTCGGAGATGCTGTGCCCCCCATCGGAGAAAATTTTTGTACGGGGTATTCAACTAGTTGATAAATAAAGATGTGGCGGAAATTTGAGACCAATTTGATTACACTCGTACCTCCGTACAGCAGGACGTGCTCCCCTGTCGGGGAGACTGTGCCCCCTGTCGGGGAGACTGTGCCCCCTGTCGGGCAGACCGTGCCCCCTCCCGTCGGTGAAACTCTAACTCCACTCCTGACTGTCGATTTCAACTAATACATTTTAGTTTCAAAACGGCAACTTTTAAGTTGTTTCTAACAACACAGTTTTGCTTCGCATAAAATGTTTTGAGAATAAAATTTTTGTTCAGTTGTTTTTAAAAGATGTATTTGTTCGTTTCGTTTTTCAGGAAATTTTACATGCTTCAAGATATTTTATTCCATTTATATTTTATTCAAATGGCTATAATTATATCTATAAATTAAATTATAATTTGCTGAATAGAAATGGTTTTATAAAAGTATTGAGTAGAACAATTTTAAGAAATAAAAAATTATCAGTAATTTCTTATATTACTGCTAAACTTAATTTGAGCTTCTACAAATTATGGTAATGATAAATATTTATTAAATTGCTATATCCTGACTTATTTATGCTAGGTTATTGTTGTGAAAAAGAACTAGTTTGATATAAGCTAGTTTTATTATTATATTTCTGTGTTTAAATTTTTAAATTCGTTTTTCCCAGTTTTGCTCTTTTCATGTCTTCTACAAAATGCTAAAAGTCAATCACATTTCATTCAAATTACTTGAATTTTTTTCTGTATACTCACAAATATCAGCTTAACAGAATTAGGTTACGATTAATAAAAATTTTGATTAAAATATTTTTAAATAGCAAAAGTGAAAATTTCTGATATTTTCCAAAAAATTACACAAAATTATGAGAAAAACCCGAATGAGTAGAAGAATTCTAAAGACTTAATTTAAGGCTATTTTCGAAAAAAAAAGGAAAAAAATTAAAAAAAAATTTTAGCTTTAAATTTCTGAATATTGAAAATATTTCAGAAATCTGAGTTTCTGCATAGTTTACATCTAACTACTATAAAACAAAGCAAATTTGGTCCAAATTGTAGAAAAAAATTGGGGGTACACAGTCTCCTTAAACATCTGTTAGACAAAAGCTAATAACTAATTTAAAATTGAAAGAACTTATTTAAAGTTCTAATGTAGGAACTAGAATTATATTATCAAAAAAACACATAAACCAAAAAATAAACCACTATTTGAATCTGTAAAAGGATTATTCTTACTGTTACGAACATCAATTGAATGATGAGCAATAGTTTCAACATTTGAATATGCGCGGATCACTTAGCGTTTATTACGTAAGCATGCATCTTTCATTAACGATATAATTTTTATATTTTCTAGTACTCATTAGTACTTAAAATGAAATATTTGAATTTTGTACATATAGGATAGATATTTCCAAATATTTCTGCTTGAGTCACCTTTTCGATAAAAAAATCTGACACGAAAAATTTTTAAGCTGATGATATACAGAAAGAAAACTAATTTAATACTTCAATTTCGATCATTTGAGTGATGAGACATTTCAAAGCAGTATTCTTTGTTAGTTTGCTTTGCGAACGAAAAAAACTGACATAAAGCATAATTTAAAAATTTTCGCTACTTCAAAGAACTTTCAATGCGACCGGTTGGGATCTGGACTCTTAGTTTAATAAGCCTCGATATAAATATACAATGAATCAATGCTGTGTTCTATAAGGGAGGAAGAACCCTTAATGAATCCTACAGCAATCTTTTTTTGCATGAGTAGCTGACCCCTGCGAGTCTTCACGGACTCGTAGCTTTCGGTTCATGGCATAGTTAACTCTAATTATCGGTTTGCGACTCTTCGAAGAGAGGGAACTGGTTTGAAAACGTGTGGTCTTTCGCAGATTAAATGCAGACTCTGATGAAGTAAACTGTATGATTACTTCAAGAAAGCCATGACTCCATAATTACGCATTTACTTTCTGCCCTTAGTTGCGGCTTCCGCATTTACCCGAGACATTTCTCAGGGCAAGAGAGTCCCCTGGAAAAAGGAGTGCCATGTGCTCTCACAACCCCGTTCGGCAAGGTCGAATTATAGTAACTAACTGATGTGAAAGCTAAGGTAGAGAGAAAGTGATTTTTGTAAGAAGAAAATCAGGAACGAAAAAGTAATATCGAGAGGTCGTTTACTCACTCCGCGAATGAGTGTCCTTTGTGCACATTTTTGGTAGACAATTGCGCATTGCTCTTTTGAATAATCCAAAAGTTCGTGTGTGATATACACGACATAATCAAAAGTATTTGGTCACTTTCGCATTTACACATTTCTTTTTCGAATTTCTCCAGAAAGGTTGAATGAGTTGCCCTTCAACTTCGACCATATAAAGAATAGAATTGAACTCACATTTTGCAGTGAAGATTCTGTCACCAGGGCAGGGGTCCTTTTTTGCCTTACACCCTTTTTGGGTAGGCTGGGCCGTCGTGGGTATTAGAGGGGTACAACCGGTCTTCGGAGATGAGCCGTAAGAGCCACACCACCATTTCTATATCTCACCGGGAAGCGAGACTCTGCTTACTTATACGGCAGGTTCTAATCATCATATTTGAGGTGCCCCCTTAAGTAGGTCAGAAACCTTCATATGAAAGGCATTAATGGGTCAACAGGTTTACATATAATTTTTTTCAACAGGTAACCAAATTTACTGTCATCATTTAAAACATCCAATGCAGTTTATCTTACGCGCAGTAAATTTCTAGGTTTCATGATTTACAAATACAACTGACCTAAAAGTTGACAGAACGTTTGACTTAAGGATTTTTAGGGATGACAGTATTTGAATCATTTGATTAAATACCTTAACATTTCAAAGAACTAGCAATGAAATGCATTGAAACATGTCACTTTAAAAAATAAAGTATTTTATGCGCATTATTTAACGGTTAATTAAAAACAGTGATCAAGATTGTACGTATTATTGAACATTTGATGCGATAAAATACATCGATAAAGTTCCTTGCCAATCAATTATTTTAGTACCTGAAATCGCAAAGAAATGCTTTTTCGTTCTCAGCTTTTCTCGTGATATTTTTTCCCCTCGAAATCAAATTTGTAACAAAAAGAAATCTCTAAAGGCTAAGAAATGGCTTCAATTTTCGCCCAATTGTCCCATTTGATCTCTCTCCGTCGGAATAAAATCAAAGTAATTTGTGCTTCTTTCGCTCACTGATCAATCGATAGAGAGGTGATAGAATAACCCAAGTAGCCTGTTTTCTACAAAATGGTGTGTCAACATATCCGCGGGCGACCATTCACTTCGTCTACTTTCCCCTTCACTTCCTTTGGCCTTTCAAAATTTCCTTTCCGCCTTTTACTCTTCTTTTGACTGCCGAAAAGACTTCACTGGGGATGAACAAGATGGTTCTTTAAAAAATAACCTATTGCTGCTTGTCTCGAATCGACATTTCTTTACGTTCTCAAACTGTAGGCCATGATCTCGAATAGAAATTTTTTAAATAGGCGCTTCTTCGAGATTTTGTTGTTACTAAGCATAATTTGAATAAAGAAAAATAACAAAGAAAACCATTCCGGTTTGAGTATATTTTTACATGTTGGAGGGTTGTAAATAAAGTAGTGGCAACGTAGTCCAGAAAGTCGCAAAAGATCGGGTATGCGCAAAGAGGATATGGGAGCCTTGAGGTGGTGCTGTTGCCGATGTGTAAATTGCATAAAATGGTCAATTCAGTTAGAAGGGTAGTTGCTGTGCGGCGTTGACGTGGAGAGAGTCATTTTTACCGCTCTAAAGCTTGCTTACAAAAGGTGATCAGTGGCCGTGGATTAAAAACGAGGTTGCCGGTGGCAAAAATGCATCTGAATGCTATCACGGATTACGCGAGGTCTGTGCGTTATCGTATAGGATGGTTGCACGATGGGTCAAAGCGTTTCGTGTGGGTCGGAATG
Organism: Araneus ventricosus; assembly: GCA_013235015.1. NCBI lineage: Eukaryota > Metazoa > Arthropoda > Arachnida > Araneae > Araneidae > Araneus > Araneus ventricosus. The sequence continues at coordinate 220,999 of BGPR01000194.1, read as the reverse complement.
AGTCTGCGGATTTGTACCACAAAGGTCAGCCGTCCATTCCTCAACACAGGGCCAGAGAAATATAAAGGCTGGTTCACAGGGACTTCAGCGAAGAACCAGTGGAGGAATTTTGTGACGTCATCACGCTGACACTCCGCGAATACGAAAATCCCTTTACTATAAGGGTTTTGATGTTATTGCTTTCTTTTTCTTAAACTTAATATTTAAATTTGGATGCCAGTATTTGGAGTGAGATCAATCAGATATAACAATTTTAATAAATAATTTGAGATATTTTTGACATAAAATATGTACGGGAAAAGAAAAAAAAATGAAAATCAGCTTCAGTCAGGATCCATTCATTGAAAAAAATGATTGGCTCAAATAATTAAATGGATTATTTGTTTATCTCTATCATTTTTTATTTATTTGAGAGAAATAATTTATATCAAAATAATACGTAGTAAATACTTGCGAAACAGACATATGTTTTTACGTAATTGTAGAAGGGTGACTCTGGATCAAAAAAATTTAGTCAAAAATTGCAATAATACGTATCATGCGCAAACCATTTCATGTTTTGATTGAACCATAAGTTAAACATTTTTAAATACTCACAAATGAGTAAATTTTTCAAACATGTCGAAAATAGAAATAGTTAAGAAAAAGGTATTCCTTTATAACTATACTTAAAATATGTAATAGATATATTGCAGTTATATATATTTATTATTTTTTCATAACCAGCAAAACATCATGAAGCATACCAGGTCTACATGAAAAGTTTGAACACTATCCTTTTGATGTGACAACACTGGACAACGATATTCCTATCTGATTGCCAGTGTTCATAAGCCCGCCTGGAAATAGATCGAATAATTAAATGTCTAGAAGAAATGTCTAGTCTTCTGCTGCCCACTTGATTCTTGGCATTCATCTAAGTTGATGTTAAGATATTTTTTAAATTTTCTTCTATTTTCGACAGTTTTTTCAGTTAACTTTTTAAACTTTTATTTTTGGTTAAAATACGGCTATTTGCTTTTTCGTTTTCATTTCATTTTATTTTTTCTCTGAATTTTTCCGTCTCCTTTTTTGCCTTTTCAAGTCCTTTTTCAAGAAATCTAATTCTTTTCAGAAGTAATGCATTTTCTTTTTGAGTTTCAAAGCAAGATGAGCAATGAAATAATAATAATATCCTTAATAGCAAATGTTTTCAGTTGTTGATGTAGTAAATGGCTCCATAGCTGGCGAGACACATGCTCTTTAAAAGCTCAGACATTTAAATCTGATTTTTTGCTCCTGTAAAATACTTCTTTTCCTTTTCCTCTCACTCCTACTCGAAACATCTGCCTTTAATAATTCGAGCACGTAGCGACAGCACAAGTAGACATACTTGCAAGAGAAGCAAGATTTTCTCAATATTACACCAAAATAACAAGTAACACAGATTAACACAGGAACAAATAGCTAAGAATTAAAGAATCGCCAGCGGATGCTCTCGGACCCCTCAAACTTCCTGACAGCATAGTGATGCCAAAACTACTTTCCTCCCCTCTTGGCGGCGTTTCTAAAACTTCAAAGGTATGGACCAGCCCTTCTATTTCCCTGATCCTGTCCTCAACATCAGATTGACATTTTGAGTGGTCTCCTTTCAATAGACCTTCTTTGGACAGTCCGGGAATTATCCGTAGAAGTTGGTCTCAGTCATAAATGGTGTGGCATATACTGAAGAAATGGCGAATGTTAGGCGCTCCGTTGCTCTTATCAACAAACAACACCCTTCCAATGGTATCCTATGGCTTTCTGACATTTTGAAAAAGGTACAAAACTTTGCTGGTGATTATATTGAAGGAATGCAATGAAATTTTACTTGTAAGTTTATTATAAATTTTTTATTATCTATGCTGCCACTACTTCATTAACAACCCACGTATAATTTCTTAAACAGTTATAAATAAAATATTCTTAAGATTTCAGAGACTTCATTAAGCGCAATAAAGATCCAATTATTCGCTTTAAAAGTATTTCTCAATTTAAGTAGAACACAAAAAAAGATCTATCTATTAACATATGCAAAGAAAAAAGAATTACCTCAAAAACTGAATAATTTAAAAATGGTTAAATGTTAACATCGCCATCTTGACCTGACTTCCCCTACATGAGATGTAGACCCATAGTTCCAAAAGTCTTAAAGAAGGGGCAAATTTTAGTTTGTATTCCGCTGTAAAACACTTTTTTGTTGCTAGAACGAAAGCTAAAGTAAATTTGGAAATGGAAAATTGTTACTTGAGATTTGCAAGCAGGTTACTAAATGAAACAGGCGTTCATACGCTGGATCTGGGACCGACGGCAAAAGACGCTTGTTTCTGAACTACAATCACAGAAAAATCAATTTGATATTATGAAACAAACTAGTGCGTGTTTCATCATGACGCTCGATTAAATAGTTCTGAATAGGATCATAAATGTTTTAAAATCAATCAACGTATTCGAATATGAATAATCGATATGTGGTGGGATGAACCTCTGTATGTAGTATAACGGAATTAATCTTAATTACATGAATCTCGTTCTACAGCTCTAAGACACATAAAATTACGTATGACATCTTTCTCGGTAATACCTTCATTTACAGTGTTCCTTGTGCTGCCAACTTAAATTTTCATTGTTTATATTTTTACAAATATTTAGTAATATGTACTTCGTTAAAAAACACAAAAACCCGATATTATACGAGAGAACGCATAAAACCATTTTCAGGATACATAATATTTTCCAAACCAATTCTTTTCAAATTTTGAGATTTTATTTTAATGTATCGTGCTTTCAGCTAAATTCATTACTGTTTAGTTATAAATTAAAAGGATGTTGCATTCGTATTAACATATAGTACACAATCCCCTACTGATTTACACATGCATATTTGATCTTTTAATTTTGCAAAACAAAATTGCGTATTTCAGTGCCGCGTGTTGGCATCAATGAAGTTACAATTTTAACTTCAAACGCAGAATTTGCTAGAATCGTGACTAAAATGTTTTTAAATGAATATTACAATTTAGGAATACCAAAGGTCTTGATAAAAAATATTCATAAATAATTTCAATGCAAAATTCTACCAATACACGAATATGCTACATATAAAAGCATGCTACATGCGAAAACTTTTCTTTATGCAGTTGAAAATTGGATACATATGGAACATATTAAAATGTGGTTGATCAGTAGTTTGATTTGTGTAACTAATAAATAAGCAACTGAATGCTTGTGTGTATTATGAGCAGAAAGATGGATATCGAAAAAAATTCTTGTCAAAGTTTACACTAATCTTTTTATTAACAAGGCATTAAAATTGGAATTCATCCTTAACCACTTGCACTGAAATGACGTGTCAGACACATGTATCGAATAACAGAACGTTTGATATTTAAATCTATATTTAAATTAAAGTAGAAAAAAATCACTTCCACACGCTTAAGTACTCAAGTTTCCGTCCTGTTTTTATCTGGATGGAAATAACAACAAAGGCCCAAAACAAAATGTGGCATCAATTTAGGAGTTTAAATAAATTTGAAGTTGAAGAGGTTAAAATTGGAATAGAATAAAATACGCACAAAACTGCAATCAGAAAGATATAAGCTATCCCGGACAAAGAAACCCGGTTTCTTTAAATAAAGCATTGGTGTTGGTTCGATGTTTAACAGAAATGTAACTCCTTTTCAAGTTAGAACATGTGACATCAACCTACGTGACTTGGTACTGACATTGCATTCAGGGTAAACGTTATGGAATAATACGTGATGTCATATAATACATTTTGTTTATCATTTTAGACATACGAATCCTTTATTTCCCCCAGTACGTGACATCATACTGGGTCATTTTTATGCTCAGATGCATTTTAACACTTGAGAAAATGGTCTTGTAAGAAATGCGTTTCGTTCCTTGGTGCTGACATAAATTGGCAAACCATTTATTACCAAAATGAGCTAGAATTATTTATAATTTTGAGTAAAGTATCAAAGGTATCAACAGCCGAAATAGGCGATTTGCTCTAACTATTATTTTTCAACAGTTCTGCTATGAAAGAAACACCAATTTTTTGTATAAAAAAGACTATCCTACTAACATAAACATCAAAGTGATCATCTTCTGTATCACTTGCAAACTCACGGCCGTGATTATCTAAGGGAGAGCGGTATATATTTAAGTGAGCTTTACGTAATAAATATGTTATCAGCATGTCACTTAAAAGGAAAGGTCGTCTAACTTAGGAGCTAAAATGTTAAGTGAGGAAATGGAACTCGGATCCTGATCAGTATTCATTATTCACTATCAATCTATTGAATTTTCGTTGAATTATTATTGTAAATTTTATTGGATTGTTTTAGGTCAGCCTAAAACCTGTGCATTTCTGAGAGTAGTAAATCTGTGCTTAAGATCTGCAGCAGCTCCTGCAAATATTTTCTTTCTCCACACCTTTTCCCGATTTTCAATATTGAGAGTTCCGTGATTTTCTGCAATGTAGATCCATGCATTGGTTAGTCCCATCTTGTTACTGAGAATTCAGCGTGAAAAAGCGAGCATCGCCTCACCGAAGTGAAAAAATAGAAAGAGGAAACAGTCCCTACTAATGATTTGCTTAACCCCTTAACGATCGCATAATTTTCAAGAAGATTTTTGTACCTTGAGATTAAGAAGATTTAATTTTTCTGAAAAACCAACAATCAGTGTTATTGTGACAACCTTCTATCTCCAATTACATTATAAATAGTCTGTCACTGCCATCTGGTATGTAAAATAAGAAATCAAATTTTTTCCGGATGTAAGAAATGGATGGTTTTTAATCTTTTTGGTGCTTTACTTTTGAAAATTTCAGTTCGGAAATATCATGGGCACGAGAAATATAATGCTAAATCTCATCCCGTGATTTTGATGGAAGCGATATGGAAGGGGCTAAATATACCCGTAATAATGATTCTTTATGGAAATTTTCCTGTTGCACATTAAAAAGCAACGTTTGTACAAAGGATGATAGTAATATTTCCACAGCTATAATCTATCTGCAAGTAATACAGACCTCTGTAATCACGGTTTAGTATTCGGCCAATTGTCTTTTCCCCCATCATACATTTATTTTTTATTTAAGTTTTCGATTTAATATTTGCACGAATGAAAAACCTCTGTATTGACTCATGCTTTTGTATCCTATTATTTTCATGTGATTTCTTATGAATTATTCGCTGAAATCAAAATAATATATTATTCTTAGAAAAAACATGTAAGGGAAGTGGGGGTAAGAATACGCAATCGGGTAAGAGTACGCACGGATTTTTTTCTCTGATGGCAACAGTGCAAGCAGAAGCCAGTGTGATCATATCAACACATGCGTTTTCAGCTCTCTCAAGAGACCGCCATTATTATTTTCATCCTTGATGTCTTTTATTTAACAGGGAAGATATGATTTTGTTATGTTAGCATGTAATTTTTCTGGGAAGAAATCTTAATTTTTTTGTAAATAAAGGACTAATGCTTGCTTTCAAAGTAAATATTATTATGAGGTTTTTTCCCTTCCGAACAACGATGCCACATTAGAATTTAACTTTAGTGAATGCTACGGTCATTTATGGACGATTTAGAGAAGCAATACAACGGCGGCTAAGAGTACGCACAGACCAGATATGCGTACTCTTTTCCGCTCTGTACTCCTACCCGCCACGTCGGGTAAGAATACGCATTTGGCATTTTTTTCCTTGTGTTTCGTAATACATATTTTTTTTTAAGTTAAAATTTTCATTTTTTGTACCCTTCTTTCTAAGTTAATAAACTATGATTCAGTATATTTTCGAGGCTATAACTTTTCAATTCTCATTTTTATAATGAAAACTCCACTAGGTGCGTACTCTTACCCTCCTTTCCCTTATATTTTTAGATCTGTGCTGAAGGGCAAACTGGAAGGAAGCTAAGAACATAATATGCTACTGAATAATCTTTCGAATTCACCTAAAATCGATGCTTTAAATAAATCTTTTAAAATGAATCGATTAAATAGATTTGAAATTCTGCTTATTAAATTCACCTAAAATGAACAACATTTACCTTCTGGTAGTGAATCTAGAATTTTGGATTCATGAACAGTAAGAGATATTTTTATCGGGTTTGTGTATTTCAAATCTAGAGATATACAAATATCTTATGCCACATGGCTCATTTTTGAGCTAATGTGCCTTCACTAAAGTAACGTACAAGCAGTAAAAAAAATTCTATTAAAATTGTATATAATTGAATACCTAATACTTATCGTAATCATAACATCCGCTATTTATAAACGACGGACCTGGGAGCAAAACATCGACTGTATTTATTAATTGTTTTATGCCGCATCGCCGAAAGCCAGATGTTATTAAGTCATATTTTATCTCCAAGATCAACTTTCCGAGACCCATTTGCTGTAGATAGCAATTAAGCATCGCCCAAAGCGAAGGTCGGTACAAATTCCATAAGTAAACCTGGTCGTTAAGGGTCATGTATAAATACTCGCTTTTTAACATGACCATATTTCCTTTTGATTTCTAATTACTAATTAAGAGCAATTACTAATGGCGAGAATATGGATGTCCAAACCCCGCTCTCATGTGTTAAATTCAATATTACAAAAACTCTAATGAAAGATTGGCAATATAACTGGGAAAATTATGACTCATAGTCGGAGAAGAGGGTCAGGACTTTCGTGCCCTGCGTAAATAAAATAAAATAGTGGTCCACAACAAATGCTTAGTTTACTTTTTAACGGGGCACGGTCCATTCCCCTGTTATCTCCACAGATTCAAAAACTAAACTCACCACTTTGCACTTGAGGTCGACCAGGTGACACGGATCACTACGTTTCTCATTGCCCGCTGGCTAAGGATTAGCATCTTAAAGAACCCACATTGAATCATCGAGTCGAGTAGTTCAAAAATGTATTGAAAAATAGGGAGTGCATTTTGCGACTTGAAAAGATCCTCAGATTCTGTGGGAACATGTGCAATAGGCTTAATCAGTACTGAGTCTATGGACTTGATTGGAGTGTTCAGGTTTCTGGAAATTTTATTATTATCATTATTTTTTTATATTTTTTTCCTTTAACTTTGTGTCATGCGGACATATTGGCTAGGAGAGATATTTCTTTTAATACCCGGTTAACTGTTCTCTAGTTTTCGGCGGTTTAAGGATTTGTTTTTATTTTAAATTGTTATCTTGTCCATCGTAATTTGTTTGTTAGATCTCTTGCGTGCTTCTGTGCTTTTCTGTGGTTTTTGTAATGCTTACTGCATCTCGAATTTTGATTGTGACTGTTTGGTTTTAAATGCTTTTGATTTTAATCTCGTTACCTTAAATCTTTTTTGTGTCTGTTTTAATGTTAAGCTTTTTGTGTTTTTGCTCTTAATCTTTTTGTGTTTTGTGTTTTCGCTCTTTATCCTTTTGTGTTTTGTGTGTATGTGTGTGTGTTTTTTTGGAGTTCATTGTTGTAAACGATGATTTTTTAAATTTTTCTGCTCACCCTTTGGGGTTCTTTGCAAATTCTTTTTTAATGTAGTTCCTTTCTTTTGTTTTATGTTTCGCCTCCGACCTGTGGAAGGCCTTACATCCTCTTGGGTAGGTTGGGCCGGGGAGGGTTATAAAAAATAATTGAAAATAAATAGGCGCATTTTAGAAAGTCTTAAGCATTCAAATGACATGCAAAATAAGAATAATCAACCATCGCAATTTTCAGTTTTAATATCTTCAACTCTTTCTTTTCATGTCTTCGATTTTTCCCAATTTTTATCTTTTAAATTCTTTGCTTGTTAATGTACCGCTAACGTACTTGTTAACGTTCACCTGCTAAGGTACCGTGAAATGGAGTTACTTTGCACTCGTGGAGAAATGGAGTTAGTTTGCACTCGTGGAGAAATGGGGTTACTTTGCATCTTTATAATTTTCTTTTTTTGTTATGTGAAATGGAGAGCAACTGATTAGGGGTACGGGATTGAGATTTTTCTCGTTTCCTGGCAACCCTGATTAGTGTATTTCATTCCTTAAACGTATATAACATTCCTTCAGGAGGTTACAGAAGGAAGAAAACATTGAGCCGGTTATTCAGAGAAAATTTTAGAGCTGAAAAATCTGTCTCTGGTGAAGAAAGTACAACATTTTTGAAGGCAAGTGCTTTGAAATGTGAAAGATAATAAACCTAGCTTTCATTTTGTTGCTTTGAATGCCAATAATATTTGCTAATAAAGTTTTAATTAATTTTTTTCGGACGTGGGGTAATTTCCAACCGAAGAAGGGGGTTTCTTTGCACCATGGAAATTTACGGTACAAAGCAACTCCAATTAGCTTTTAAATTTGTTTTTTTGTATTAATAATAAGAACAATGTGTGATTTTGCTTCAGATATACCAAGGGTATATAAAAGGAAGTTAAGAACTTGTAATTATGTGGATTTCTCTCCAGATACCCTAGAAACTTGTTTTTATGCCATTTAACAAGGTTAGTGTACTCTTAAAGAGTCAGAAGCTTTTTTGGTACCCCAAGAGAACAGTTTATTATAAAAGAAATTTATTTCATATAAGGAAACATGGAAATCTCCTGGTTTCTCCAATGAGAAGGAAAAGACGGTTGCAACTTTTATAGTCCAGTTAAGTGACTTTAGTTTTCCTGTCAATAATGCAGATTGTAAAATGATAATAAATGCTTATCTAACTTAAAAAGTTGTAGTAATAAATAGACAAATTAAGAACACGCACAACAATGACCGGATAGAAGGATTTTGACCAGGATGGCGCTTTATATAATTAGATAAATATGTTGTATATATTTTGTTTATATAATCAGATAAATATGCGATTTATTTTTCTTGTATATTTCTACCCAGGCTTTTAAGAAAAATGTTTAACATTTCTCACATTGAGTTTTCTATTGAAATATATTGAAAAAAAAACTGATGAAAAAATCTCCACCTACGGGGTAACTGTGCACCAAAATTTCGAAAAAAATATCATTCATTATGAAATTACTGTATGATTCAAATTTTGCTGCAGAACGGTTCTCTAGTAATCACCTAAGGAGGAAAAATCCGAAAAGCTATTTTTTTCAGAGAAATACATGCGACAAATTCTTTTGAAGTCATGAAAATCGGTGCAAAGTAACCCCTTTTTACGGTAATCGTCTGAAAAAGATTATCTGATATCTTGATTTTTACCTATTCCTTTTTAGTCAAAATAAGTCTTTTTCAAACATAATTCCGCTTACAAAGAGTGTAGGATGCATTCCCTAGCTTACATAGCACAAAAGAGAAGTTTTATCTCCACCAAAAACAAACTTTCCATTTATTGCATATTCTTTATAATGATGGAATTTTGCTTAAATAAATTATTCGTGAGTACTTGTTTCATTTTATTGAAAGCCCCATACGTGTTAACTATGCTAATTTTTTAGGAATATAAAATTAAAATGTTTCAGGGAAAATCCGGAAATTCAATAATATCAAATTTGTAAAATATGGTACAAAACTTAACACGTTTTAAAAATTCGAAAAAATAAATTTAAATTTGTTTTAATGCGCATGTGATATTTTGAAGCTTCAGTAATTACTTTAATACAAAATTATATATTTTTACCAATAAAACAAAACGCTATCTGAATTTCATCATACAATATAACAATTATGTGATAGTTATGATAGAAATTTAATGCAATATCTGAGGAATTCAAAAAAGTTGCTTAGAAGTTTATAAGAAACAAGTATGCTAATGCTACATATACATCTCTGTGGATTTAATGCCCGAACCTGATGAAAGTAGAGATATTATATAATCCAGATACGAGAAAAAGAGAGTGCAGAAAATGTTAATTGAGTCTCTAGACCATTCAGTTTTTCGATTGGTTACCATTCAGTGACAATCTTAGATACTTCAAGAAAATACGAGTTCATTTCATAGACAGTGATTACTCCTCAGGTTTCGATGCGCCATGGCTTTTCAAATCGACTTAATTACACAGCGAGTAAATAAACATAAGACGGAAAGTGAAAAACAAGTCCAAGAATACAAAGAACAAGAATGCAAGAAAAGTAAGATATGTGAAAAGATATGCAAAAAAGAGAGAGCAGCAAATGTT
>BGPR01000194.1:65915-210872 GCA_013235015.1 Araneus ventricosus | reverse complement strand
CTCTAGACCATTCAGTTTTTCGATTGGTGACCATTCAGTGACAATCTGCTCGGGGCACTTCAAGAAAATACAAGTTCATTTCATAGACAGTAATCACTCCTCAGGTTACGATGCGCCATGGCTTTTCAAACCGACTTAATTACACTGCGAGCAAATAAACATAAGACGGAAAGTGAAAAAAAAATGACCAAGAATACAAAGAACAAGAATCCAAGAGAAGTAAAAAAATGAGAATCTCGCTGGAAAATAAATCGAACCCGACTCGTTTAATAACAGCTTCCAAAGATTCTTTCAGAAATGGGCTTTAATGTCTGGATAGTTTATGCAAAATGAAGAGCATGCAGCAGTTTTAACGAGCGTTTTAAGTAAAACAGCCAAATTTGTTACCCTTTCAATGAAAGCCATCTGGAATTTCAGGAGAAACGCTGTCTACTATTCTTTCTTTCTCTAGGCAATTATTCGATTATGGTATTCTTTTGATATTATGGATGTTCGGCTCCATTGTTTTGGCTTTTATGGTACTAAAAATTGTTAAGTGGAAGTTTATTTCAGTGAGACACACAAACTTTATCAAAGATTCGAATAAACGACACTACTGTAAAGCTCTTTTGAAAAGTTTTTCAATTTATTTGGATGGGAAAATCTTTTGGAGCGACAATCTTAAAACTTGATTAATGACTTGATTAAATGGCTTGATTCGGCAGAAAGAATGGGAAGACTTTCAAAGGAAAGACCATTTTGATATTTGTCAACTCGTATTTTACCAATACCGTGCTATAACATTATACGTTATATATTATACATAGAGCTATTTGGCCTTTCGTTATTTGTTTTATTCATGCCATTTTTTGTTTCATTAGCTTTTTCTCCATTCGTTAATTATCATGTTATTTAATTTACAAAATGATTTTTTTTGCTTGAATGATTAAATATTATTCAAATATTTACGAATTAGTCAACACAGATATTGCTAACTATGTCATTATTTGTTATTATTTCACTGTTTAATAATGAAACAAGTTACGAAATTTTTCTGGCCTAAAAAAGTGAAATATGTCAGAATAAGAAGCTGAAACATTGAAATAAAACGAGTTTTCTTTATCATCACAACATAATTTTCATATTTATGCATGTATTTATGGTTTTATGGAGAAAAGAATAGAGGGTTGCGATTAAAATTAACTCTTATTTTATTCATTTATTACTTTAATTTTCATTCTTTCTATGCTTGACTATACAGCTTTTAAAAAGCATCCTAAAAAATAGCATTAATGCAACTACTATACAGCATAGCTAGATTGCTTAGCTTAATTTAGTTATATTACCGTCCCCTTTCGAAGCAACACGAGGACTATTTTTGGGGTGGACCTCGTAATTTTGAACTAAGGTCAGATGACGAGGACGACACCTGAAGTGGCACTTTCCTCTCCAAAATACCGCACCACACCAACGGGTGGACATTTGGCCTCTTACGTATGATTTTATATGCAGCGGGCCCACATACACAGCAGATATTAAATTGAATCGGGTTCGAGCCTGGAATTCCCCGTGGCCTTACCAGTAGACCACCGGGGCCCCAATAGCTAAATTACACTTGTAAATCGATATTTCATTCGAATGAACTTACATCATGCACACAAAATAAATATTTCTTAAAAAATTGGAAAGGAAAACGAAAGCAAAATTTTTGAATTTATTTTCATTAAATTAAAAATACTTCCTGTCATTATTTGAATATTTACAACCTTTATAGTTAACGAAACACAAGTTTTCAAAACACATATTTCAACTAATGATTGGTTAGAGAGAACCATCAAAATCCCGAATCAGTTTCCTTATTGGTCTCTTCTTTCGTTGATCCGATTTTTGTTATCAAGGCTGAGACGAAGAATGGCCTTGTTAAGTGGTTGAAAAGGCGCTCAATAGGCGTCTAATTACCGAATCAAACGCGATGTTTCTTAAAGGGCGGAGCGAAAAATCTTATCGATAATCATATCAATATCAGGAAGAGTGCGGTTTAATTTTTAACTAATTCTATCGCCAGAAGACATTCATCAGAGCTTAATGCGAGCACAAAACTAATGATTTTTAAACATCATATTTTATTGCGTTAGAACGCTGTCTCTAGCAGAGCAAGTACTTCATAATTCATTAAAGATAGCTTTATAAGTTATAAATGACAGTGTGTGTGCTGTTGGCGATATTTTAACGGAAATCAATCCGCCGTCAGTTGGAAATTGAGAAAACGGTTTCTGAAGATTTATGTACCATCTCTGGCGATCAAAAAACTTTCAACCGATTTTCAAACGACCGTAAATCATTAGATGGGGTTTGGCGTTTCAAGGCAGGATGAGAGTTTTATTTGTAATCATTTCCATGACTTTTGTAAAGCTAACAGGTCATTGGATTGTGAAAATATAAAAACGTTTGTTTATATCACTTTATAAAACCTTGAACATTTTTTAATTTATCTGGAAGCTGACTGAAAATATCATAAAATATGAAGAAACTGTAGCATGTTTTTAGTAATAACTTCCAATCGTTTTTATGACTTTTTAAAAATTACCTCAACATTTTATTTCAAGGATAAAAGGTGATATATGCTTAAAATAAAGTATATGTATATATCTCGTAGCTTTTGTAATTATGAATTACACCTCCCTTAAATTCCGAACTACTCCAACTATAGTCATAAAAGGGGTGTCTAGGTATAGTATAGTGACTATTCTTTATCTGGACAACGATACATGATAGGGAAAAAATGTCAAATATAAAGTTGTGGAACATTATTATTTAGTACAAAAAGATGCCTTGTGGACATGAATGCTAAGAACAGAACGCCTAAAAACCACATTCGTTCGTTCGCGATTTCCAACGCTGTTACGTGACAAAAGGTGTTAGAAAGAGAGAGGGAAAAAAACCTAGTTATCACACACACATACAAGATAACTTTATAATCGGTGTTCAAACTTTTCTTCGTCAGCTTGAATACACATTTGGACCCTTGTTTGAATTTCACGTTTCATACTTTTTTAGCATCTCAGTTGACATGCTGCAAAAATCATCAGTAATAGGCCGTAATAAAATCATCAGTAAGATCCTGCAATGTTGGCGGAGAGGTCGCATGCGCCTGCTGTTAGAGATATCCACACAGGAAAATGTCCATTGGGGGTGAGACACAATCACCGATATTGCAAGAACTCATCGGTCTTCCGAGACGCCACAACGAGACACTTTGCTCCTTCAGTTTGAGGTCTGCCGGCACTCGATGATCTGGGGAAATTACTTTTCATTTATTAAAAAGATACCTCATCTTATCTCTATAACACAATTCAAGAAACATTTACTGAAGGCTGGAATAATGATTAAAATGCAGCCGCTTTCCACATCACTTAAGGGGTACGGCGCTAGGTATGCATTACCAATTTTGCAAAATTTGCAGGGTAGGTTTCCCAGTAGGCGTATCTCCCTCTTATTTAAAACAACAATTTATTACGAAAGACATAAAAGACACAAGTTGATGGTGAATTTAAAAATAACTGCAGTTAAAAATGATTTTATAAACATTTGTTGTGGTGTCAGCTCCAAGTAAGCAGCAAAATTAATACTCACGGAAAACTGACAAAAATTACCTTTTAACTGTATATTGATTACTACTTTTTGCACGAAATGACTTTACTAAATTTTTCAAGTTTTCTTTCCTTTCCAGTTCATCATTTAATTTTTTACAATAATTGCTCAATAGGAAATTCACTGCTGTCCAAATTACCATTCTATAAACTGTTTCTGGTTTGTGCCCTGAAATGCATTCACCATACTAAGCAAGCAGTTGTTCTTCACTTGCCAAAGTATTAAAAATTATTTCAGTATCTAAATGCTTTTGATTTGGAAGCTTCAAAAATTCTTCTTTAAATGAATTACATGATCTTTGCATAATACCATAAGAATATAAAACTACACTCACAATGCATTTTTGGAGATACAGAAGCTTTCCTCTGCTTAAATTTTGAATTAGAGAAGTTGAGCAGTCGAGTTCTTTTTCAAATGCCAAGAAAGTTTTGTAAATATTGCACTTCAGCTTTTTAAGGACCGTGTGAACACAGTAGCCGCCTAAATAGACTAACACTGGTAAAAAGTCTTCGGTATTTCTATAATCTTCTTTCAGGAGCAAAACAGGAAATTTTCATATTTTCAGGGGCACAAAAAGGACATTTTTCTGCGATAATCCTGCTTTCTGGAAAAGCTCAAGATTTTCTTATTTCGTTGATTGCAAGCAAATTTTTAATATCTGAGAATTCTTAATTCATTCTCACTTTCAAAGACCTGTCGGGGTGAAACATGATATTTTGCTCCTGCCATTTGTTGGTATAGGCCAAATTGTGTGTCCAAATTTGTCGGTCTGAAATTTTCCTGGAAGGATGCATTTCATTCCTAATTCCTCTTCAAAATACTTAGTCATTCTTTTATCGCAACTGTTGTCATATATAACTCAGAATGCGTTTCCTTTCTAGACATGCCAGGTTTGCATCCCATATTTTCCCAATCTTCTAGCCAATTTAAAAAATCCATCTACAAACTTCTCTCTCTCAGAGGTTTCAGATGATGCCAAGGGTTTTTTTGAACATATTATTTTCACGGATTCCTGTGAATTGGTTTTGACATTTACAATACCCCACCATCTATTTATAATTTTTATGCATTCTGATGTTTCTCTGTAATTTGGAAACTGAAATTTCTCCCCTTGTTTTATGAGACCTTCAGACATAAATTTATTGAAAAATTTAAGTACTAACTTCACGCTTTGTTTTTCCAAATTATTAGACTCCAATGGTTTTAAAGATAAATTATATCCATATTTAACTAAACGATTTTTTCAGTTTCATATAACAATTTTAGAGTGTTAAAAGATTCTGTATTAAAATCAATACTATTTTCAGACTTACTATTAAAATCATCTAGCATATTATCAACAGGGTCAGTGGCGTTACCATTATTATCTTTATCATTTTTAATGCAATCTTGGGAATTTTTCTCCGAGGCAGTTTCCGTAAAATTGGGGTAAACATATATTTGTCACTATTCTTCTAATTGACCCTATTATTGCGAATTTTTTTTAAATTTGCTGTATTAATCATGAAAAAAGCGGTCATTTATTCACTGTATGGAGATAAGCAATAGAATATGACCGTGAAGGAGAAACAAACTGTGGCATGGCTTTTTGTTAATTGAATTGTTGTCGTAATTACACATATCACTTTGAAACCAGTGCCTTTCAATCAATAATTATTTGCTTAATGAATACATGTAATACATCTACTGTTATTTTATTTACAGGTAGTATATGAACAAAATCTTTATATGACGATAGAATACTGTTTATCCTAAAGATCATAACGCTTGTGGCGATATTTTCTGAATTAAAACCCCAATTCAGATATGTTTCTCCCTTTATATTAAAAATAGAGCTTGATAAGCATTTCGGCCGAGGTGGCCTAGTGGTAAGGTCTCGACCTGGGGACCGGAGGGTCGTAGGTTCGAAACCCGATTCCACTGAAGATCCGCCGTATATGGAGCCTGTTGCACGCTAAATCATACGTAGTGGCCAAACGTCCTCCCGTTGGTGTGGCGCGGAAGTTTTGGAGAGGGGGTGCCAGCTCAGGCGTCGTCCTCGTCATCTGACCGCGGTTCAAAATTACGAGATCCGTCCCCAAATAGCCCTCGTGTTGCTTCAAAAAGGGACATTAATCCAACCTAGTCAATGATTTTTATTTCGTCTATTTGAAGAAACACATTTTTATCTGCAGAACCAATGAACTGTAACTTTTGCTTAATATATCTTAAGAAGTGTAATTAATTCTACTCTGAATTAGGGCACGTGTTAATAAGTAAAGACACAGATCTGAGGTAACAAAATCTAACCAGACGTTTTGACAAATTTATATGCATGCGGCGCCATTGAATAAAATAATGAGCAGAATATCATCGTTTCAGTGGAGCATCTTCTACTGTGCTTATTCTGTATTAACAATGCAGGCTGCTCAAATGCAATCACAGTGGTTAAATTCACAGGGGCTATTCTTAAATTATGCATGAAACTATGTATTTGGGAAATAATACAGGAATTCAACAACGTATTATTTTCTTAATTTCTGGCAATTGTTACAATATTTCATTTAAATTATTAATATTATTAACTTTTGTTGGCAATGAAATAATTATGAGATATTCTACAGGTTTGTTTTCCCAACAAAAACCGAAACTTCCAATGAATCTTTTATTACAATAGATAATCAAGAGCAGAATTAGAAATTCGTCAGATTTACTAATGAAATGCGCTGATTAAATTCCTCCAGATTTTTAAATTCTCTAGACTCATCATAGTTCTTCTTTTCTATCACGCTTTCCTGGAGAGCTTCTTCTATGTACTGTTGTTCCAATTTCATTTTTTTAATTAAAGGATTTTCCCTATTAAAGGTTGAAGATGACATGTAAGAGGCACAATTTGGCATCTGAGATGGAATAGTAGCTCCAGTGACTAGCCTAGGAAACTTAAGAGGAGCAGTTACTATTTTTACTGATTTAGTATCAAACATACTCGATTCTTTTTGAATATCATTTGATTTGAAGTACAATTCACAAACCTACAGTAAATGAAATTATTCTTACAGGGTGACAATTATTGAGATATATGAAATGAAAAATAAAATTTTTCAAAACTACTGAGTTCAAAAATTTTATTTAAATTTTAAAAGTAACTACAGATATTCGGATTTAGTTTATGACATGTTCGATATGCTCGCCATCAATGGCTGTGACGTGGCGCAGACGAAGAGCAAAAATCGCTGAAGTGTCGAGACATCGACACTACCAGTTCTCTCGAACTTTTCAATCATATTTTTGATTGTTATAACACTTGGACCGGTTGTCTTCAGCTCGTACTCGGTCGCAAATTTCCTTTGAGCCGCAATCGGGCTGTTAGTGCTCGAATATTAGGCCTTGACGATCGATATATGCTCACAAACTCTGTATTTCTACATTTTCAACGAAAAGTGAACAACAACAACAATAAGAATGCGCGTGCTCAAAAGAAATCCCAACATGCCCTGCATTCAACCGCCAAGTTTTAACTGAATCTCGCCAACGGTTCAAAAGTTATCAAGGTTTTTTTTCGTATAGCTCATTAATTGTCACCCTGTAAATACTTAATTCCTTTTATGTGGATTTTTAAATTTAAACACAAAAATACTTATACAACAAAAAAAAATAATAAACTTAACTAAGACGTATTATTGTTAACTACGGCGTATTTATTGTTATTTTATAAAACTGCAACGTAACAATATATGAACATAACTATAGTGTAACAATAAGAACAATGTTTAAACATAACTATGGTGAATGCTGTGATTATTTTATGCAACACTGTTTGCATTACTGCATTTTATGAAACAGTTCTTGTTTATCGGATAATTAGTTTCACGATTAATAAATATTATCTGATAGTTTAAATTTTAAAGTCAAGAATGCATGATTTTTTCTTGAAACATTCAAAATTTCTTTGAAACATTTAAATGAATTTGCGCTACTATACTTCGTCAGATAGAATCTTTTATGTCCTTATCCTTTCTTCCATTTAGCCATTTTGATTTAAAGGCTTCATCTTTTGGAAAGCCGAAAACACTGACTTTCGGCCCATTCCTGTGATTTTTACTAAGTTCAGGATTAAAAGCATTATTATAAATGTAATTTCAATCCAATTTCATCAAACAAATTAATTGCAAAAGACAAAAAACATTTCATTTAGCTCCTGAACCACGAGGGTGACTATTAGTAGTAGAAAAACGTGGGCAAGTTCATTTCTTATCAGTAATCTTAACGAGGGAGGAATGACTACCTCCGTCGGGTCATTATCCGGGTTCCCCTAACGTCACGACTAGGCTTGATGCCACGAATTTCTGTAACGTAGGTAGTTTGGCCTTGTACTATCGGTGGTTGTGAGTGAGGTCAGGTGACGGTGGTGGCCAGTCTTTGACACAATCATACCCGATTATTTGCTGTGGAATGTCTTTACCAGGCACTGCTTTACTCTTGATGTCTTGTGTGGAAGAGCTCCTTCCTGTTGGAACGTTACGTTTCTCAAATGAAGAAACGGCAGGTTCTTCGAGTATTACGTCCTGCAAAAGTATCTTGCTTATGCTAAACAAGTCCAAATGTTTATTCTAGCTGACGGAGAACAGTTTGAACACCGATAATAAAGTTATCTTCTGATAACTAATGGGTTTTTCTCTTTCTAACTCCTTTCGTCACGTAACGGAGTTGGAAATAGAGAACAAACAAACATTCGTTTTAAGCGTGCTGACCTTAGCATTAGTGTTCACAAGATGGCTTTTGGTGCTAAATCAGGATGAACTACAACTTCGTAATTGGATTTTTTCATATATCTTACAGTTTTTGAGATAAGAACGCTAACTCCGTAAATTGCAGCCAAATGGCACTGTATGCAGTCTCATTGCGTAGCGGATAGACATTTTAATATACCTAGACACCCTTTTTATTATTATAGATGGAGAAGCTCGAAATTTAAAGCGGGGGGGGGGAAGAGACATTAGTTGGCACCCTGTATATTTATAAGTAAGTCTTTTTTATATCTGAATAACTTGTAAAGAACGCAACTGATAAGTAGAGTAGGGATAGTTGAGCCAATTTGTAAATTTTATATTTTTAATTTTTTTCATAATTAGGAATTGAAGAATAGAATATTGTAATGTAAATTTTGGTATTTTGTCGTGGAAATTAAATGAGAAAATTGTCCATTTTCGTGCAATTTTATTGCTTAATAAATATTTACTTTTTGTTTCACATTGTGGCTCAATTATCATCATGACAGGGATACATGATTCATAGTGTAGGGATGATTGAGACAGCTCCGAAAAAATATCTACGAAATACAATGTTATAAATTTTACTGCTTATAATTATTTCAGAAATGTTTGGCTTCATTCTTAAGATAAAAAAAAGTCTTTCAAAACCAGTCATGGAAACAAAACTAACAACATGATCATTTTTTGTGGTGATGTTTGGTGGTCGAAGAATCGTTTCAATTTTGTTTTCATCAATGACAGCAATGTCATAATTGGGTGGCAATTTAAATTTGGAATCTGCAACTCTTCGAGCAAATTTATGCTCAGCCCATCTTCAGAAATATTGAAAATTTGGACAACAAATTGTTTTATGGTTTTCTTCCCTGTATATTTTACCCGTAGCCAATCATCAACAGCAGGTTTCTTATTGATAAAATCATCACCACTCTCAGTATTTCCATTTACTGACACTGTTGAACTTGTACTTTTAACTGAATAATTGTCAGAATCTAAATCAGATGTATCTAAGAGTCTTTCCTATATTTGTTTCGATTTTTCAAGGAAAAGTTTTGTTTTAAGTTTTGGTAGTTTCCAAGAAAATTTAAATTGCGATTTTAGTTGCTTTTCTTTTCTTTTTTTCTTTTCGTGATATTTTCAATAGTATTTCTTTATTTTTTTTTTTTTGGGAGTGGAAGTCAAACTAGCTGATTTAGCTCTTTTCCTAAACCTTTTCATAATGCAAAGCAAGACTTTTGGATAAAGTTGCACAACTTCTCTGGAGAAACAGTTGTTCCACTAGTTGATGTCCCAGGAATTGGAGAATTTACAGACACATGAGCATAAAAACACAAATTAATTGAAATATTCTGACGTAAGTTGACGTCTTCATGGGGAGTAAAATCTGAAGAAATCTGGAAATTTTCAATAGACGCACTTGATTGCTCCATACCTGATCTATCAGTGACAAATGAGCTTTATTTTCGATATTATTATTTTTTAAGAAAGCCTACTACTCAGATATATCTTAAACAGCAAATTTTGTAAAAATAAACTACTCAAATGCTCTAAATAACAAAGCTAATGAACACTAATTTCCCAGTAGGGATAGTTGAGCCATGGTTCATGTATCCCCAGTCTCAGTGTCACAGGTATCCCCACTACCACAATTTCTTTTTACAAAGCTATAACTAAATAAAACCTGTAGATATTTAAACTATTTTAAACTTAAAATGAACTTGAAATTGTAATTATTTCAACTAGTAATACTATTACTGCTTGAAATCAAAATTTGAATGCAAAATAAAATAAAATTCACAAACCTTAATATTTACTTCAGACAATATAAAAAGAACTATTGTTCATGACACTTTTAAAATGGCGCCAAATTACTTGATTTCTTTTTCACATATGTAGAAATATAAATGTGTTTAAATGTTGGCAACTGAAGAAAGAAAAATAAATCTGATGTAGAGAAAAAAGGGGTGGCTCAAGTATCCCATATGATCAAGTATCCCTACTCTCCCCTAAGTGTCAGTACAAGCAGCAAGACACAAATATCTCCTTATTATGATAAGACAATGAAGAACGCTACAAAATATAGGTTTAATCGTCGGCATTTCAATTTGAATTTACGCAGAAATATTTTTAAATGAACGTTTCTACAGAATATTTTAGGGAACATGTTATTTAAAATAATTTGTAAGGAAATTTGTAAGGAGAAAGCGGTTTCGACCAAGTTGTAGAAGAAATGCAGTTTATCAAGTTTCAATGAAAGAGGCTAGCTGAAACATCTGAAAGACATCCCTATATTTTTATATTAATTAAAAAAAACTCCCGATTATTTAAATGCTGCTGAGTTTTTCAAAGTTTCAGCAAAGCATTTTATTAAAATTTCTGACATTATATATAAGAACAAGATGGGAAAAATCCTCTGAGTTGCATCTTGGTTCTTTCATCGAACGAATTAATGTGGATTTAATCGATTTTTTTAAATCACTTTAAGTACGGTTTTCAGAGTATTTTTAATAAGGAATAAAGAAATGTTCTGTGTAATAAATGGTTGTCACCAACTTCCAATTCATATTTTCGGCACACCAATAAAAAACGCTTATCTCATCAAATAAGACGGAAGAATTATTCCCCCATTTTCTTGGTTAAAAAATGCTCGAGATATTAGCCGAAACCGAGGAAACGCGTGATTTCCAACTGAAGTAACTGTCAGTCAATCCGCAGAACAACGTGTTCTCTCGCTGAAATTACGATGACATCCTCCATTTCATGTTCACCTAAATATGTCAACCCTGCAACCTTTCTCATTACGATCGTTTCTTCGCACATTGTTGATTCTGGACAGTGCAAATTTACGAGAATGTTTGAAAAGAAATGGCTGGATCTCCGCAAACGAACCAATTAGTAATGTTAGCGAAGAAAAACTACGAGTGAAAAAAGTCTCCAAGTCTTCTCCGGTTTCAAAATACTCGGGACCGAACAGACAATCAAATTTTATGGGACAAAAAGACCCCACATTAAGCCAGATTATGAGTCACAACTAAATTAATCTTTAAAAATAACACAGTTTTTAAAAACACTTAATAGTCTACTAAAAGTATTTTTTCATTTTAATTATTGTCTACTTTTCAGTATGTTTATATTTCAATAATATAAATATTATGAAATCTTGAAGCGAATCTTTCACTACCAGGTGGCACCACGCGTAAAGAATCAAAGTTTGATTAGATGAATCGATTAACTGATAATTAAGTTCTGAATATATTAAACAATACACTCGACTGAATATAATTTTAAAGTTTGTTATGCGTCTTAATTTTTCCGTGTGCTCTACTGTATTCATTTTTAATTCTTCACCGTTTTTAATGTTTTTGTATGCGTCTATGTTCAAATATTGCACTTTGCAATTGTGCGTGCTATGAAGTGTGCGTTTTCCTCTTTAAACTTTTAAATTCCTAGCGTGTTTTTAAAAATTTTGTGTTTCTGTGCATTTAACTTTTAGATCCTTTGTTTTCCGGAATGGTTTTCAGGTTTAATGTTTTCAGTTTCTTTACTCCTTAATGTGTTTTTATGGTATTAATATGACAGTACACAACTTTTAGAATCTTAGAGTGCCCTTTAATGTTTTTGTGATTGCGTGTATTCGTTTTAAATTATTTTATGGTTTAGGTTCGTAAAATTTTTTATGGCTTAGAGTTTTGGTCTCTCATATTCTCTGTATACAACTTCTGGTTTTCTAATGCATTTTACAATATCTTTAAGATTCACTGATTACATCTTTTATTCGTTGCGTGTTTATTATTTATATTGTATCTGTACTCTGTAACTGGAGTTTTCTCTGTAGTGAGCTTTACCTTTAAATAAATAAAATAGTGTATTGTTCTCATTGCGGTCTTAACCAACTGGAGTGCTTTATATAAAGTAATTTCGCGCCTCATGATTCGTAACTAGGAATTTAGGCGACTATGGCCCAACGAAAATGCTTACTTAATAAAATAGTTGAGAATCAAAAAAAAGTAACCAGTTTCTGATTAACGCTTTACAATTTTACAAATAGAAAATTGAAATTATTCCATTGGATAAGACGGTCATGATTGTCATCGAGAACACACAAATGTACAAAAATTACGAAACTCTAGAGCATAAGAAAGTGAGTGCAAAATCGTTTACAAAATTCCATCTTTAAAAACATGAAACAAATAAGGTGAAATAAAAGTGTGTAAAAAAAGTGCTAATAAAACAACCTGAAACATATCATTTTAACACGCATATAAATGTAGTTATAGAAAACAGATAATAGAAAATATTGTACATTCTAGAAAACAAAGGAAGAAATGACATAAGTACTAATTGTATAAACGTTAGACCAGTGTTTCTCAACCTTTCAGTAATTGCGACCCAATTTTCAATCATAATTTTCATCGCCCCCCTTCCATATCATATAATAACAATGTATACAATGATAATATATTTTTGGTATTTTGACGCTAAAGCTACACTACTACCTTAATTCTCGCGGCTTCGCGAGAAATTCTGATTTGTCTCAAACATTCTGGAACGACTGCGCGACCATGAAGCAAACGTGTATAAATATTGCATCTTGTTCAATCCCAGCCAGTAACAGTCAAGTGGATCCTTAAGGTATCCTGATCCTAATCCTATCGTTAACACGAATCTATCGTGAATGTGTATGTTGTAATTTGCGTGTAATGTTCGATTTTGTGATGGTATGTCAGCAGGAGCAGAACTACTTTTCTGCAAACCAATAGATTTCAAAGCAAAGACACTAGTATTATTTGCTATCTTAAATGATTTTATAGACACAGAGTGGAGAAATTGCGTCGGGATTTGCACCGATGGTGCTCGTTCAATGTCTGGAAGATTCCAAAGTATACAAGCACTTGTGGAACAAAAATCTCCACAGTGCATCTGGACACATTGCATGATCCACAGAGAAGCTCTGGTTTCCAAAGAAATGAGTCCTGGTCTGAATTTTGTGCTAATGACTGTTGTCCTCAAACAACAGTCAGTATTCTTACAATATTCTTCAACAGTCAATAACTTTGTAGTAAATTATATAAAAATGAGATCCCCTAAAATCTAGAATCTTTTCTTCTCTTTGTGGGTGCAGACATGGGTGCAGTACATTCAGCGTTACTTTTTTGTAGCGAGGTAAGATGGTTGTCTCGTGGGAAATTTTTGCAACGTAGTTATGAATTAAGATATGAAATCGCCATTTTTCTAGAAGAGGAAAACCAACCGGTAGCCGATCAGTTTCCAGATAGTTTATTTGTGATGAAATTGAGCTTCTTGATCTACGTATTCGAGTAATTAAATACCTTGAATCTTCAACTCCAAGGAGCAAATACACATATGTAGAATACGAGTGATAAATTTAATGCTTTTTGTAGAAAATTAGAATTGTAGATAAGAAATTTAAAGAAAAAGGAACTAGAAATGTTTGCAAATGTGGATGAATTTGTTAAAGCTCATAATGTTGAAGAACAACATGTGGAAGTTGTTCTTGTAACCATTGAAAATCATTTAGCATGCTGGCAAAGAATTTTAAAAAAGTATTTTTTTGCTGACGACAACTTGATAGCAAGTTACGAGTAGGTTAGGGATCCATTTCGAAATACTCCCGAAGGTCTGTCAACTGTCGAAGAAGAAATCTTCATAGACTTCACGGCAAGTGGCAAAATCAAAAGACAATTTACTAATAAATCACTCTTTGAATTTTGAGTAGGGGTGAATGGTGAGTTTTCTGCGCTGAAAACAAGAGCATTTCGTATACTATTACCATTTTCAATATCCTACCTTTGCGAAACCGGATTTTCTGCGGCAGCTGCTTTGAAGAAAAGATCTCAGCTAAACGTAGAAAAAGAACTCAAAGTGTCTATTTCTATTATTAAACATTCCTTCGAAAAGTTTTGCTATGCAAGACAGGCCCAAGGGAGTTGTTAATAATTATTCAATTTGTTTTTAATTTAGTAGTGAAAAGTTAATTATTAAATTCATTGTGCAGTACTGATACAACACTATTTATAAAAGTATTATATCAGTGTCAATGAGTATTTTATTTTATATTATGTAAGAATTGTATTTTGATTTACTTTCCTTTCAGTAAATTAATCATTTTTTTAAATAATATTTTCTTTTCGATATGCTCGCGCCCCCCTATCACGCCCCCTAGAGGACGCGCCTCACAGTTTTAGAATCACTGCGTTATACCCTTTTGTCAATTAAATTTTGATTTGTATTCATGAATTATCCACAAAAAATCAATATTCCTCCAAATGACTCATGTTCAGGAATATTCTTCCTCATTTGCCTCTTTAGTTTTGTATTTTCGTTAAGAAGTCATCTAAAGCCGTGTATTTTGTCTTTTTCGTTCAGCAAGCAATTCTCAATACCAAAGTATCGCATGTAAAGCAATAAAAAATTTTACAGTGACATCTTAAAACAAAAATGGGATAATAGTTATTTTTATTTATTCAAAATGAAATCTATATTGATATCCTTACGCCAATAACCGTTCATGACTGCACCAAAAGCATTTGGGGCTAGCTTGGGAGTATCAAATGAACTAGTTCATAGTCTTCGATGTGCTTGCTAAAATTTCGATTGACATCAAGTCAATCGAAATTTTAACAAGCATTTATACACTCTATTTATACAACTGCTTGAAAAGCACACAAAAGTAATTTAACGACATCATAAACTGATTTGTGATATTAGTCGGATATCTTTTGGGGATTTTAAGATGTTTCGATGATTGGATTAGAAATGGGATAATTTTGAATTCCAACAAGAATGATTTGTAGCCTTAAATGCTGCAAATATTTCGACAGATTTAAGAATGCTATGAATAGTCTTCACAGCAACTCTATAACGACGAAAGGGTATTTTGGCACACCCCGCTTCACAAAAAGCTGATAATGATTGTCCACATTCATCAAACGTTTTAATTGTTATGAAAATTGTTACATGCATTTTCGTAAAAATAGCACATATATTCTGGAAGATATGAAGGCTTTCTTAAAAAATCCCAAATTTTCCCGCATGTTTTGTACTTATAAATTGCAGAGTTATCACCCAAATTACGAAATTTACAGAACATTCGACAATATGTTAAAGAAGCATTGCATTAAAATTTGAAGTAAATACTTTGAACATTAAAGGAAATATGAGTATTTATAGTAAATAATTGTTTACCGGGCATATGCGAAACGTAGCGTAATTTTTCTTTCACAACTTCAAAGCCAGATATATAGGGTAACTCATATAAATACTTCTTTGAATACCATTAAGACTTAGAAAGCAGAATCCCAAAGAGAAGACCAAAGAGCAGAATCTCTGTTTCTCTTAGAGAGAAACAGAATGATGAGGGGTCTTCTAGTAATTGATTTTTAAACTTGAATTTGCAAATAATTTTATAGAATTTGATAAAGGTTTATTATGCTGAATACCCAGGTATGCTTATAAATAAAATACATAATTTAAATCACAGTTCGCAAGTACTATTCGAAGATTCAAGTTTAAAAAATATTAATTTCTAAAAGAGATCAAGCATTGAAAAAGATCAAGCATTTCTTCGACTTCGAAGACAATCTAAATTCGCCTAACATGATGAAAAAAATATGTTATGGTTATGAGGTACATTTCATTCTTTCGCTCAAAGGTGGCTATATTCTCATGCATCTTTTTCACCATATTTTGTTGAAAGGCGGATAAAAGTAAAAAGTAAAATAAAAGCAAAAATTCAAATGATTACGACAAAATTCCTATTCATGCTAGATAAAATATGCAAGAAGATTTCAATTAAAAAAAAAGACTTGAATATTTGCTGCTATCAGTTCATCAAAATGTTTCGTTTCAGAATTCGCTTAACAGAAATAAATTCCTAAGGTTTAAAATTTTGGTTGATCATCTCTATTTTAAAAGAATGGATAAGAGTTCTTCTTTAACAGCTGTTATTTTATTCAACTTATCTCAAAAACTAATTTTTAAAAATAAAATGTGACCTTATAAAAAGTTCCTTCATTAAGTCGAAAAGAAATTTTCGCAATTTTTGATTGCGAATTTCTAACTCGTTCCGTATTAGGAAAGTTAATACTTCTGCTGAATTTTATCTTTTTATTTCTCAAAACTTGTCTTTACGACAGCATTTTCTGAAAGATAATCTTAAACGGATTGAAACTTCAAAGCTAATTTTTTATTAAGAGATTATTGATGAATATCTCCTTTTTCTTAAAATAATCATTTAGGTTCTTGATTAAAATTGTTTTGTCTTTAAAATTTTACTTTTCTAGAAGACTAAGCTGAGTTATTTTAGAGTTTTCACTTCGACCGAAATTGAAATAATATTTTGAGTTCTGGACAAATCGGAATCAATTGTGCTTTCGCTCTAGATAATGCATTCCTCGCTTTCTTTAGCGCCAAACCTGTTATTTGAAACTAGGATAAACAACAAGAAAGAGGCAATTTTTGATGCGTTTGAAAACTTTATGTTTTACGAGGGGAGGGGACGGAGTGATGGTTTCGGATAAAGAAACGCATTCAATGTTTGAGCGCCACTTAAAATTCACTTTGAAGACGTTTCGAAAACCAATTGAGGCTGGAATTGCAACGAAAAAAACGCTAGTCGAAAGAAAGCACAGAAAAAGTTTGTGCATAAATAAATACCTCTTTGTAAATGTTCGTCAAAGAATTTCCGAACATTGTTTGCGATCAAACAATCATTCGGAGGCTTTTAGAGGCGAATGAAGATGACAAAAAAGAAAAAAAAATGTTCAGAAAAAGGAATTAAAAGACCAGAATCGATAACATTTACGCAGCTTTCCCTCCAGAATGGGAAGTAGCACTTCTTTTTAGCCTAAAGCATCTGCTGCAGCAAAACGTTCCATCGTTAATTAGAAGCTAGGCGAGCGGCCGTACAAAAACGCCTGGAAAACAAGACAGTCAAAGCGCTGTGAAATGTAAGCGGTACCCCGAACATCAGAGAAGCTGTTTCGAACAAAGACCTGAAGCTTTCGAGTGCTGATTTAATTACCAGAACTCCCGTTTGGTACCTCCCTTTTCTTTTGTTCTTATTCTTTGAAGGCCCGATGGCAGATTGGGCCTTCGCTGTTTACATCGGAGCAAAATTCTTTTTCCAGCCCTCTCCTTTTCGCAAAGAACTTTTTTACCTTCCGCACTTGGAACTCCTTTTAATTCGAGGTTCAATTACTAATTGGGAATTTTGCGGAAAAGTACTCATTGAAGAGAAGGCCGCTTTGGGGGACGTAAAAATGCCGGGTAAAAAAACGGAAGATGTTCAATTGATCTCGGTTTGCTTTTATCCAAGAGCCGGGATGGACAAAACGCTCCGGAAAAAGACCGGATCATCCGACTGAAGGGTGCAAAAAGTGTCTTGTTTCGTTTCATCGCCACTTTTCCAACGGCCATGAAATAGATTTTAAAGATTGTATAACTGATTTATTCAATTTACCATGCTTTGTAAAATTAAGAAGTTTCTATCCGAGAAGCAAAAAGTTTTTGTTTACCTCGTTTATTGCATACATATAGACCACTTTGGGCGACATTAAATTGGCCAGAGCCAAAAAAAATTTAGAAAAAAGAGGCATCACTCGAATATTCTCGATTCAGTTGTATCCAGCTGTTTGGATAGTTTTAACTTTTCGGTGAAAGACCGGATAATCCGTTTGATTTCACGTTTCATTAATTCGAGCACTCACTTTTCCTATTTATTTATTTACAAACCGCCACGGCTCAGCCTACCCAAGAGGGTGTAAGGCCTTGAAATGGATTTCAATGATAATTTAACTATTTTATAAATTTGTTTTGTTTCCCATGCTGCTGTTCAGCAAACTCGTCACCGGCCCATCAATTTGCTGGAAAGGCAAGAAAATTAACAGAGTCACTCATTCAAGCACTTGGGAGTTTATATTGACAGTAAATTAAATGGAATAGGGTTGAATACACAGGGACACTAATAATAACTTTTTCTGGAAAGACAAAAAATGATTTTACCAACGGTAATAATTAAAATTAACACGCTGTATTTATACATTTGGTTAATCTTATATAAGACTGCAGTAGAGTTTTGGTCATAAATAGCATAATAATATTTATCACATTTTTTCCTAAAAAGGTACTTGTATCAATTTGCCCCATATTAGGGGAACGTAGTTACACCCTTGGGCCACATTGATTCTTTCACGGAAACATCGAAAATAATAATTATTAATAGATGTGGGATCAAAATAAAAATTTGTTTTGTCAGCAACTTTTGTATTCCAAATCAAAGTTTAAAAATTAAACAAAGTAACAAACTTTAAAAAAAAATCAAAATAAAATATTTTTAATGAGACTAGAAAAATGAAAGAATAATGCCTTATATAATGTCTCAATAATTCAAATTAAAAAATTGCATCTTTACAAATATTTACACTTTAACAATTACTAACAGAACATGAACATAGATCAGTTGTTTTTGTGAGTAAAAATAACATTGAATAAAAGATAGGGCTTCAACGAGTAGGTCACCAGATTTTAGGTTCTTAATAGTGTTTGGGTTTCCCTCTATTCCAATGAGTATTGTGAAAGGGAATAGTTTCCTGTTTTTTTTTCATCTGAAGTGGACACGAAATGAAAACGTACATATTTCAAGACTATGTCAGAATTCAAATGAGTTGTCAAAACGGGATTAAGATTTGAAGTTTTTAAGTAATGTAGGTAAGAAATTCTGGCACTTATTGCACCGTCCGCTGTCTTGTCCCACGAGGGAATCTGGATAAAAGCATTGATGCTATCCAAACCTTGTTGGTCACTTCTGGGGTATGTGATCGCATTTAATGTCAAGCCCAAAAAGCTCTCCCAGTTTGATCCTTGTTAGATTAACTACATAAATGGGCTAACCAACAATGGATTGATACTCTGGAGATTATAGTGTGTTACGAATCTGTCTTAAACAAGGTTCAAAGAAAAGACCCCAGACTCCCTCTTTACATATTTGCCACCCATGAGCAACTTGCGGGGGTATATAACTGCCCCAAAGAAGCCCAAGTAGAGCCTCCGCTACTCTTCGAGGGAAAGGGAAACTGAGTAAGAAGCAAAACGCATTGTAGGCTATACAAGAGAAGATACTTGTAAGTGATGTAATGTGATAACATAATTAACAACTTAATTGAATTAATGGCAAATCTACACATGTAAACAATGAAATCGAAATTGTGAAAATGTATAATTCTGAAACAATAGTAAGCGATTCAGAGCTATATAAAGTAAATGAAGAGGTCTGTATTCTAGACTTGTGAGGAAATAAAGAAAATTAGAATCAAAGCAAAGGATTTCTTGGGCAAACCAGGACCGTGAAGCCCATATTCACCACAGACAATAAGTTCCTTATGGAAAGATCTTTGAGTTCCTCAGAATCGGGACATCCAAAATGTAATGGGTTCACCAAAGGCAGGTGTGTACATGAGGAGTTAACATATATATTGCCACGTAGTTTTTGCTAGAAAATACATATTCTTACAAAACTGTATGCACAACGCTTGTTCGTCTCATTATTACTTTTTAAATGTCATCTGGTATATTTGTTTGTAAGGAACATCACAATATATATCACCTTGCAGGTTGTAGTTGTAGGAAACACTTATTGTAAATAGAATGAACCCCACTTGATTTTTGTTAGAAGTTTCAATTCCTGACGAAGTTGATTACAATGATTGACCTTCGATCCATGAGTGTTGTGAGGGAAGCAAGTAATTAGGGGTTAGTAGCTAAAGCCTGAGAATCAGTAGACAGACTGCCAAGTAGACGACCTATGGAATCATCATCCTTAATGAGTGCAGAGGATTGCCTCATTTAGACAAGTTAAACGACGGACCATATAATGAGAATTTAATGCTCGCTCTTAATAAATTTATAATGCCTCCCTGCTCCGGTTGAGAAAAGCTGCGAGGAGACTCCATCAAATGAGCTGTCTTTTAATTGGGAGTGGAAATCCCACGAATGTCAAAGAAAACAATCAGCCAACCAATGATGACTAAGACACGATCCATTACTCTCACAAAGGAAGCAGAAAAGCCTCAGATTTCTTGAAAACATCATCTTGGTTCAGAAAATTTTTTCCAGTAACTTAAAAGAGATAAACGCACAACATTATGCCTTAAATTCCTAGAATCAATAATAGATTTAGAATTAATCCAAAATTTTAAACATTTTACACCAACCGTGACTTGTAAGCAATTTTGGAAAAAAGAAACAAAAATACCCATATTTCTCCAAAATAGCATCTCAATACAAAAAAAAAATTATACGTCAGTTTTTACCCCTGAAAGATATTAATAAGCTGATTTTAAAATAGCGCGTTATGTTTAATTTTCATTTATATATATTTTGATCCGTCTATTTTTGTATTATTTTTTATCTTGAAAATTTGCGTGCTCTAGATACCTATTGTGTTAACACGCGTGTCATTATATATTGTATTTTTTGTCCTAATATTCAGGCATGTTTTGCTTATGTTCAGACCATTTTTTTTTCTCGACTCTCCTTCTACCCTTTTCATAGAGAGTTTTCAGAACTTCTGAAAATCTTGAGTTATATTTGATGGAATCTTTTTTGTAAATGCTTTAGAGAAAAAAAAATTAATAACATGTTATGTCTAGAATTGATTAAATAGTCTTAAGAATATAAGTTTATTCATTAGAGTCTCATAAAGAAAAAAATTAGTTATCAAAGCAATTATAACTGACAATATATTGTTCCGTAAAATTCTTCTAAGTCATATTAAATCTATAAAAATAAAAATACGTTATTTATCCTCTTATAGATGAGAATGCAAGCTCACAGCTTCACAAAGGAAACACAGATTAGCAAAATTAAAGATAAAGTTTTGTTGGTATATTGTCCTATAAAATACATTTCATAAATATAACTTACAAAATATGATTAAATTTCTTTAAAAAAAATTATAATTAATGCAAGTATCAACGTCAAATTTAAAATGATTTCGAAACTTTAAATAATTATTTGAATTTGCACGTAGAAAAAATAAATTTGTAAATTATTTTTTCTCCTAAAATTCGATTTAGTGATATAAGTTATCAAGGTGGCACTTTTTTCCAAGTTTTATGAAAGTTTTATTTAGAAATAAAATCGAAGACATTCACTAACCAAAGAGCATTAATTTTTTAATACCCGTAACATACTCGAAGAGAAGAGCTCGATACTTACATAGATAGCTTATTTTTCCTTTTATAGCTTATTTATGTCTCTCAAATAATTTGAGATGCATCGACACTGAAAAGTTATATATTTTTCAAGCTTTTTTAGAATTTTTTAGTCAATAGGATAATAGAAAACTGAAAATAGATTGCATAATAGTGGTATCTCTGCTCAAGATATGCATCTCTTTGATATTAGTATTGCAAAGTATTAAAAATATATCCATGCAGCTTTTTTCTTGAATTAATTTTAATAATAATAAGATTAGTATTCATTATCTGGCATATTACGAGCATCATATCATCAAAAAACATGTAAAATTTCAAACACACCCTTTCTAATTGTTTCCACACCCTAATTTAACTTTCTGTTTAATTATTTCTTACAGACATTTATCTAGAGCATGATAAGACTGCTCCTATTTCCTAAATGGTGAAAGGATGCCGAAAAGGGAGTTTTTAATTTATGAACAGGAAACTAGGAAGTTTTACTCATGCAAATAAACAGAAAATATAAATATGTATAAAATTTTAAAGAAGCATTTTCTAATTATTTCAACAATCTTGTTTAACCTTCTATTTGGTTATTTCATACAGGTATTTTAACGACATTAAATAATCCCCTAGACAATTATTTACAGGTCTTCACACAAGGTCGAGACGAAAAAAATATTTTTTCATATCGCTCTGCAGCAGAAAAAGTAGGAATTGGTGAGAAATAAAACTAGGGAAAAATTAATTAAATTGATTGATATTTTCCGATCCCGCATGAGCCTTAAAAAATCTAAAAATTGGCTAAAATCGACTGTTATTCATAAATTTTTTAAATTTCAAAATTTCTCTTGATCTCTGTATTATAACATTAACTGTTAAATACTGAATTTCATAAGAGTAATAAATTTTTTTTTTATTCAAATCAGTCCATAAGTTCTTGTAGTAGATTTCTTTCAAAGTTGATATGTGAAATTACTTTAATATGCAATTTTTAATTTCTAATCATCACCATAATCTTCACACATAATCTTTTCGATGAAATGCTACAAGTCGATGTATATGCATAGCAAATGGTTATTTAGGTCTGAAAATTATCAAATTTATTTATTTTCCTTATTTAGAGTAACACATTGCAAAACTAAGGTCCAAAACTAGAATATTGTATGTTAGTTCAGAACGTGTGCCAAAAAACAAAAAAGAACAAAATTTATTTAAAGCCAATTTTTAGGATTTTTCAGGCTCAGGCGGAGCGGAAGATTTCAATCAACTTAATTAATTTTTTTCTCGTTTTATTTCTCACCAATTCGCAACTTTTCCGCTGTATAGAGACATGAAAAAAATAATGGTATTTTCGTCCCAATCTTCTGTACATACCGTAAAACGGGGTTACTTTGCACTCGTGGAGGTAACTTTGCACCAGTGCAAAATTTTTGAGAAAAGTTAAATAGAGATCAGCTGCTTACGGGTGCGAGATTAAGATTTTTTCCCTAGCTTCTTGGCTTGACTGACTAGTGTATTTGAATCCTTAAATGTATATAACAATCATTCCAAAAGTTACAGAAGGAATAAAAAATGAGCCAGTTATTCAGCGAAAATTTTAGTGCTGAAAAATCTGTCTCTGGTGAATAAAGCGTGACATTTCCGAAGACAAGTGCATTTAAATGTGAAAGTCAATAAATCTAGCTTTCATTTTGTTGCTTTGGATGCCAATTATATTTGTTAGTTGAGTTGTAATTATTTTTTTTCTGATCTGGGGTAACTTTGCACCTGAAATT
This sequence comes from Araneus ventricosus, assembly GCA_013235015.1. NCBI lineage: Eukaryota > Metazoa > Arthropoda > Arachnida > Araneae > Araneidae > Araneus > Araneus ventricosus. Next base: position 187,499 of record BGPR01000194.1, on the reverse strand, counting down.
AGGGATTCCTTGCACCATTGAAATTTGTGGTAGAAAGCAACTCCAGTTTGTTTTTTAATTTATTTTTGCATTAAATAATAATAAGAACAATGTTTGCTTTAGCTTCAGATATGCCCAGAGTGTAAAAGGAAGTTAGGGACTTGTAAGTATATGGAGTTGTCTCCAAAGACCTTAGAAGCTTGATTTAACGCTATTTCACAAATTTAGGGTTCTCTTAAGGAGGAAGAAACATTTTTTGTACCTCAAGCGAACAGTTTGTTATATATTCATATAAAGAAACATGGAAATTCAATGAGAAGGAAAAGACCGTTGCGACGTATAGTCAGTTCAGTGACTTCGGTTTTCCTGTCAATAGTATAGATCTTAAGCTGCTAATAAACGTTTATCTTACTAAGAAGGTGTGGTAATAGATATAATAATAACACATCCGGCAATAATTGGATAAAAGGGTTTCTAAAGCGCCATTCTGATTTGAAAGGATACAATGGCGTGACATTTTCAAGGGAACTTTGCACCAAAATTTCGAAAAAAATATAATTTATTATTAAATTACTGAATGATTCAAATTTCGCTGCAGAACGTTTCTCAAGTAATCACTCAACAAGGGAAAAAATCATAATTCATAACACCACAGCATACCCCCGAACTCGGAGCCTAGACGGCTCCTTGTCGGTTGGATGAGCATGTGTGAAACTTTATTGAAAAGCAAAAGCAAAAAGAAAAAAATTACATCATGAGATATAAAAACACATAAAACGAAACATAATTATACATGAACAAAGAAAAAATCAAAAGTACATAGAGGGTTAACATCCGAGTATAATATAAAATATATACAAGAGGAGTTATCATATGAGTGCAGTGAAAGGGCAGAGTGTTTCCTTTAGTTACATTGCTTCATACAGTTGCAGCTCCATGATTCGGGGCTGTTAGTGTTGTTCGATGCTACTATAAAGAAAAATTGAATAATGTAATACAACCGGTTAAATTGATGATTATTGTCGCAACCATCCTAAAAATTGTGGGACTGCTTTTTGTTCTGTCTTGTTATTTATACTTAGGGATTGCTGGAATCGGTACTCCAGGGTTGGAAGAGATGCGAAGGGTGAATTTTTCGAATGAATTACGGAAGATTTGGTGGTGGCTGGTTGCTGTTCTTAAGCTAGTGTGCTCTGCTGCTCAACTGCGTATTTATCGAATTTCTGGTTCCGGGAGGTGAATCTTTGCAAGTATCTATTTCTAGGCTGGAGTATGTGACGGTGCTGTATTTTGACTTTTAATTAGGTCTTCGTTAGTCGCTAGGAATGTGATTAAATTATCTATACTTAAAATACTTTTTCCTTAAGAAATACGAGGTTTTTTTACACTCTTGATATACTCTGTAGATCTTACGATTTTGAGCATCAGTTAGATGATGAGACAACACGTGATATGGAGCTTCATTTCTAAGATGCCCACGTTACACCAATGTCAGGACATTTGGCCCGCGACAAGAATTAATGAGCGAAATGCTTAAGGATCATCAATGATGCGTGGTGTAGCGAACTCGGGATTTATCTAGGCACTAACTGGCAAATACACATAAATAACGGCTAAAAATAGGTACACAGAATACAAAAAATGATAAGTAAATACACATAAATGACACACAAAAATATTTTGACATTAATTATTGAAAATTCTGCACATTAGTGGAATTCTTCAGCATGTCTTGCACGCCAAGAGATTTCATTATGAAGCATAGTAAGTACTTGAAATATATTCTCTGAATTCTCTCTCCATACTTAACTAATTTCTATATTTTAGTTTCAATGCAGCTACTGAAGAAAAGTCACGCAACGGTAAGAGGCAGGAAAAAATACTAGCCTACGAAATGCTTTTTCTTTCAGCGCATAAAATACGACAAACATTGCATTACATTATTTAAGCAACTGTTTGTAGAATCGCCTTTAATTTCGCCTCTTGTTGTGGAGGTTATAAATAATTGTTTTATTTACAATCAGCACTCCTTCAGGAACATTTTCGAAAGGGTCTCTTAGTTATTTATAGTTAATAATTAAGCTTTCGTCGGCTATAAAATGACTTTAAAAATCTTTTTGTCAAAAAATTGTTGAAAATGGACGGATCAAAAATGGTATAGAAAGCTGGATTCCAAATACTGAAAGTTGCGAAACTTTATGGTAGAAAAAATGAATTTTTATATCGAAATATTTTATTTATTTAATACCCACTCACCCATAGGGTATGGAGCGTTTTAGCGGCGGCGAAGAGTACAAAGAAAAAGTGATAAATTGTATAAGAATTCAACAAATACAATCAGTATAAACATGACAAATACAATAAAACACAAAATACAAGAATCCAATAAAATAAAAAATAAATAGTAAAATATGATAAATACAATAAAATAACAAATACAGAATAAAAATACAATTCTCAAAAATTATAATATATGTAATACACTAAAATAGACTTATATTCATACAATGTGAAATACAGTAGCATCGAATACGAACTATTCGCGTGGGGGAACCTCAACAACAACAATAAAAAAACCCTCAAAGTGTAACTAAACTAATATACAAATGTTAATTTTAAAAATAGAAAGTCAATATATATTTCAAAAGATCTTTTTATCAAAAGATCTGCAGTTAAAGATTTGCAGATCTGTTTTGAAATTTTAATTGCAAAGTTTATTCAAAAGTAAAGAATTTTTCGCCAAAGATTTAAACCAAATGTGTTTATGCTCTTCGGCAGAAATGGCCAAATGAAAGTTTTTAGTGTGATTACAAAGAAAAACAAAATGATCGGCATCGCCGTATCCTCCACAAGTACAGCAGTCAACGAAATGAATGGGACATCTCTGTAATTCTGGTATATATTATCGCATCTTCACAAAACTAGTGCCAATATTAGTGGACAAAAAACTGCAAATTTCCACTATTGACATGCAACGCCCACTTTTTGAGGGCCTGTATATTATATTTATTTGCATTTATCGATCTACTTGACATGAAGATCGTGTTTCATGAAAAGTAGACCGATAAATGCTAATCAATATAATATACACTCACTCAAAAAGTGGGCGTTGAATGTTAACAGTGGGAATTTGCACTTTTTTTTCGGAAATTTATATTTCCAAATATTTCGGAAACTTTTATATTTATGCTCTTGATTTTTTAGATACCGGCATTATAGCGTCTCAGCTTTGCTCTCATGTAAAAATTTTACTATGTTACAATTCACTTTTTTTTACAATCATATGAAAAATTATTTTTAAAATATTTAATTTTTTTATTAATCAATTTTTATCATGACTGAATGTAAAAATTAGCGTTCTTTTACTGAGTGGAAAAAGTTTTGAGAAATATATAATACTTTCCGAGATATCGTCAAAAGTTCCTAAAATTCATTTAACATGGGAAACGCCATTTTTCAAAACCCTATAACTCTCGAAATTACCATCACAACTGCATAAAAATTTATGGGGAGGCTAATTTCATGACAGGGAGTCTATTTAGCAGAAAATATTAATAGGCGTAGAGGGAAAATTACTCGGTTAATCAGTTTTTTTTATCTGAATAAACTTGTCCTCTTGAGCCATTAACATCAACACTAGTTTTGTGAAGATGCTATAATATATACCAGAATTACAGAGGTGTCCCATTCATTTCGTTGACAATTGTGCAATTTGGACTATTTAACATTTTAAACCTAAAAAGATATGATGTGGATGGCCTTGACTAGTTGCAAAATAAATTAAAGATTGATTAGTAATAAGTAATTTAATATCAATGTTGGGCAAGAACTCCCATTTATACCAAATACATAATATTTTAATATGAATTGAGTAAAATGTTAATTGTCAAATGAGCAAGATCGTAATAATAGTTTCAATGCAATCGCCAAGCCAAATAGATTTCTCCCTTTATTCGAATTTCAATTGGGAAACAAAAGAATTAGAAAGAGAGAAAAAGTTTTTCTTTCAACTAGGAACAAAATGAAAAGGGAGAAAAGAAAACAGTAGATAGGAGCTGCTCTTGAAGCAGTAGGTAATTACAAACTGATGGATTTCTAAACAGACAAGGAGGAGACACGTAAAAATTGCGACTGACAAAATTAGCTTCCTTTGCCAAATCAAGTAGGCTGAATCACCCCTAATGAAATGGCAACTAAAGAGTTTGAAGTGGCGGAATAAAGCGAGCAAGTTGTCAACAGCATCGTCCCAGAACAGTTACCAGAAGGATACGACGAATTCACCGTGTTTGTTTTGGCAGAAAACGCAATTTTTTCTTCTTCCAAGCTATTTGAGGTCTTCGCCACGCACATGTTGTGATGACTTAAGTAGGTATGCAATCACTGCACATATTCACTTCTTAAGACATTACTGGCTGAATATAAGACGGGTAGTAAAATAATCCAGTTTTGAACAATTAAGCCTTTATTTCCGAAAGAAAGATAATATAGTGCTCATGACTGTTGTTGCACTACTACCAAACTCGTAAGGTTTTATGATTTTCAATTAATATATCACACAAATGAAATGAATTCTAGAACACTTTTTCGATGGTAAAAGACAAATTCTCACATGACTATGAGAACTGATCGTTCAGTCTTTAAGACCCTATTTCTATGGCTAAATTTTTTAGAAGGCATTTCAAAATGCTCTAAGAGGGGTCTCATTTATAGAACAAATCTCAGCTATAGATAAGTCATTCAAAAAGTTCATTCTAAGTGGCAAAAAATCAGAAGGCAATCCAATATTAGCCAATTGTTCGAATTTTCGATAAGATGGAATTGATATATTTACTACACTAAATGAAAAAGTGTTTCGTGTATTTTTATGCTTTCTTTAGTGATTTCTTTGCCAAACAGATTTTTCTGCAGTCAGGGCCGTTTTAACAAACTTGAGCGCCCTGTACTGAAGTAATTTGACTCCCCATCAGAATCCTAACTAGGAATTTGAGCGCCACTGGCCCAACAAAAATACCTAGCTAATAAAATAATTTCCAACAAAGTAGGTTATATAACATATTTGTTGTTATACATATTATAACATACAACATATTTATCATATATTATATTAGAACTTATTTAAAATTATAATTAAATAAGTTTGTAGGTTCAAAATTAAAATAAAATCAGTATAGCAAATTTTCTAGAGCCCTTGGATCAAAAACGCTCCTGGGCTACAGACCAATTTTCCCATTTTAAAAGACGGCCCTGTCGGCAGTGGTGGTAGTAAAGATAGAATGTAAGACATAGAAGAAAAGCATTAAAAGTGCCATTTTAAAGTCTTACACCTTCTGTTCAGAATTCTTTCTGTTCATTCTTTGCTGTTCACTTTTTTTGCTTCAACTCTAAATCTCTGCCAAGTTCAGAATTTATTCATCAAAAAATATACAATCCTCTCCAGTCTGATCTCACCTCTTCCCACCACTATAAGCTAAACAATATCAACGAATCACACTCTCATTTTTCCTGTCAGACGAATCAGGGTGATGACGAGCATTTGCTTATAGTAAAGAAGAAACAAATGCCCCTCCTCCCAAGTAGCACCCTTTCTTGTCTTGCGAGTGAGAGCAGTAAATCTCTCTCTCTGCCCTACCACAACTGTGCACAAAAAGAGCACAAGATGCATGCACCTTCTGAAGAGGTTTTTCATTATTTCAAGTAAAACTGTAGTACTAGGTGGAAGAATTTAGGCGATTCCAAAGCATATTTATACTTATAACGGACTAAATTTTTCATTTGTTTACTTCGATTCGATGGGACCTTTTATGGCATTACAATCCAAAAAATAAAAAGTGGTTAAAATTCACTATATTTGACGAACATGATTCATATTAAGAAATTAGGCAATGGAATCGTTTGTTTCGGTAATCTCTCACTGTAGTTAACCAGTCCTTGAGCTTTCCTTTCTCTTACTCATTATGGACGAGTTTTCTGGTTTGTTTACATGTCTGTAATACGTATTTCTGGTGTAATGCTAAGTCATTGGATCTTCAAAGCGGAAATCCAACATACAAGCAGATAAAGTCAAGGTTTTTAATATAAGTAAACAAACCTGAAAATTCATCCATACCAAGGCTTTTTATCCTATGGGACGCAATGTCATTAGTTCAAGACAATTTTCACAATATCATAGCCTTATTTTTTTAATCCTCTACTATTCGTAAGCACAAATAATGATGAACATCCTTTTGACTTAAAATATTTCCTTAGAGCTTATTGAATAATTATTTTTAAAAAAATTCATTGATTAATGCATTTCATGTTCTTATTCTCTTTTCTGTTTCTAGGGAAAAACTGGGAACCGTTCGAAGAAGAACTTTAAGATGCCCTGCATTAGATTAATATTTTTCTATTGTAATGTAATGTATAAAATGTTTCATACTAGAAGTGGAAAAGCATCACAATTGATCCTAACTGAAGGGGAAATGACTCCCTAGCGGGCATCTCTAAGGAATCTATGTCCACAGTCTTGTTGCAGTTGAAGCAAAGCCTCCTTGTCATAAAACGCATGCGGTGTGGCGGAATACTTCAGAGAGGGTGCTCCGACTCAAGTGTCGTCAACTACATCTGATCACGATTCAAGAGGACGAGCTCCGCCCTAAATTAGACAGTGTTTAGCTTCAGAAAATGCCTGTAATTTAGATATGTAGACGATTTTCAATTCAAAAATAAGCGCCACAACATGTTAAAAACTCTAAGAAAATTCACCCATGCTAGACAGACTCCACAAATTTGTTTTAAATTGTTAAAACCAGTGGCTAAGAAACGTTTTTAATATTTAATTCGTAAGTGCAATGTTGAGACAAAATAGAAACCTTTTCTGAATTAATGTCAAAGGAATAAACGCTTTTTTAAATCGAATTTTAACATTGTAAAAGATACCTACCTAACATTTTGATGAAACAATTGAAATTATGTAAATTCCTTGACAAAAATGAAAAGCATTGTTGCAAACTATTTTCAAAAATATTTTTAAACATCTGTTAAAATTAAGGAAAAAATGTACGACATCAAAACTGGTTTCATGGGAAAAATAATGTTTTGAATTTTAAGATGGCGTAAATCTCATTTTTGCACAAAAATATATTAGGAAATTATCGCGGGAAAACGCCCCAATTTTGCTTAATTTTTAAGTAATTAAAATTTTAAAAAATAGCAGGAAGATGCACATTCCTGCCCTCTAAAGTACAACTGTGCCAAATTTGGTAGCTGTAGGCCCAACAATCTGCCTTGCAGAACACCTACAAACACACATATACACATTTGCTTTTATTAATAATAGAGAAGAATGTCTTTATCTAGGGACTTACGCACCCATTGAATTCGCAATCATGCATTGTCTATGACAGATAAGGATCTAAAGCGGGGGTTCCCAGCCTATTTTCACTCGCGCACCCCTTGATTAAACTGTTTATTTTGGAGAACCGCCTTATGTTATATCCTCTCCCAACCATTCCCCATCAGAATTTTTTTTAATTAATAAAGTTAAAGCCTTAGGTTAGCTTAAGAGTCAGACGACTCTAACGAACTCAATAAAATATGTAGGATTTATTTTTGACTTTACATTTTATTCCATTTTCTAAATGGCATTAATTCAACGTCGAAACAAATGAAAACAGCATTGAAATAATTTCGCATTAGCTTATGATAACTAACCTTGACTCAATTGCTAGGTATTAATCTACTTCTTCCCTTTTCTTATTTCATTAATTGGCTTTCGAACTCATACAGTATTCACTTTCAATTTTCATATGAACTTGGGAAAGCGAAATTCTAGAATATTCTTATGTTTGAGTTCTCCGCCATTACCAAGATCACTTTCGCGTACCCCTAACTGGTTCCTCACATACTCCCAGGGGTACGCTTACCATAGGTTGGGAACCTCTGGTCTAAAGAAAAACTTCCTTATTAATATATCACAGCAATTCCAGAAAATATTCTGGCGATTCATTTACTACCTGCTTTGTATTTCTCCTGTACCAATTGAACTTCATTCATGTTTACTACAAAGCTAAGCGAGATATTTCTGCTTTAAAAGGATTACTACAATTAGATCCTGCTGTCATCACAGAGTCTCTGGTATCCTTCCCGTTTCAGTTTATTTTTTCCATTGCTCTTATCGCCCACTTTTTTCTTTTTTGCAAGATAAGAAAAAGAAACTTTTGTACTGTTTAGTTTATTAGAGTCATCGGTACATCGTGAACTGAGAATTTCACACATTTGTCCGTAAGCAGCCGTCTGTCATCGTTTTGTTGACAGACAACCGTTTCTCTTTCATATATTTACGACAACTGTGATATTTAGCTTCCAAAGACTGAGATAAAGCAGAAAACGTCCACTTTTTTAAATTGATTATCTCGAGTGAAATCTAAGAACTCAATTTGACTTCCTGCCAAAGAATTCACGTGACGAATAAATTCTATAGCATTCATTTATTCTGATTGGTTTCTGCAGGCGACGAGTTGTCTGGAGAAGGATGAGGGATGTGTGAGGTCTTGATTTTCAACATGAACTTCAATGTCTATAGGCCTGGAAGAAATTATTTACGGGAGGTTTCTCAACACTCCATTAACGTATCTCATCTAATGCCGGATGCATCAGGGATTAATATGTTGCCTGTAGCCATCAGCCAGCAAATAGTTTAGAGTTATCTGTTTTCTTTTTAGAAGCTGCATTCCCATGCATTAAAAATCGAAACACCATAATCATCAACAGAGAGCTGTAGTTTATTTAATAATTGATTTATTTTACTTTATATGTGGGATCAAACAGATCAATATTTAAGAAACGTTTGTTTTCAACAAGTGTTTATAGGTAATGAGGATCGTGATACATGGCCACCTCTCTCTCTCCTCCAATCACATCAGTGTTCGGACTGCTTTCTTCCACCCTGACACCACATCGCAAACATGGATTCCCACCTATACATATTTTGCTTATTTTATCGTGGGGATAGATTATTTTTAGCAAACGTAATAATAGATTTGTATTTACTTATCTATCTATTTGTATCTGTCACTATACAGGGCTGAACTAAAAATTATCATGGCCATGTTTTACTTAAATAGTCTTGAGAAATAAAGCGAGTACAATGAGAAAAAATAGTGTTTGGTCTCTAATGAGAAATAATATACAGATCGTGATTAAAAAATTAAAAGAAAACATATGCAGAAGTTTAAAAACACCTTTCATTAAATTATATTGAGACGAAAAATTGCCACGGTGTTGAATTTTAGTTTAAATATCATTCAACAGTTCATATATGACTCTTTACTTTGAACTATCATCTTTTTCTGCATTTTTTGGCCCACTCTTGACTCTGACTTGCATGGAATTTTATTTCCTCTTTTATTTTGTATGTTTTACTCGTATTCATTATCGAAAGTATTCTAGATATTGTTCTTCTTTGTATACTTAATCCTAATCAACTACTAAACCTATACTTAATTTTTGTGCTGACAAATTTTCATTCACAGCAAGTCCGAAATTGAACTTTTCATTCTTCCTTACAGCTTTGACTTGAGGCTACTGCTTTATCGCATACGAAGAATGCAAAGAGGAAATATTGAAATCGTCAAAAAATTCGATCACAAGATTTTGATGAATCTCCACGTTTTAAATTTGCCTGAGTCTTAAAAATCCATCTTTATCTGCCATAATCAACCAAAAGGTATGCCAATTGCACTTACGTTTCGGTACTATTGCTAAAAAGCGATTTTATTTGTTCTAAACAATATTTACCTTAAGTCATACTCTCCTCCCAAAATTGGCCAAATTCCAACTAACTTTTGACTGCAGTCATCAAATCATAAATCAGAATGGAAAAGGTTTGAACAGAGATGATGACAAATAGGACCAATCTTATTCTTTGCATATTTCTGAAAAAGCTGTGAACAAAAACGGTAATTCCCACCCTTCTTAGACGTCTGAGGGTTTTTTGTCACACAGGATTGACGTGAGTTGAAAGAAATCATTCGAAAATATAATTGCAATTTCTCGAAGAACAAATACTATGCGGGTGAACTCAGTGTTGAAACTCAACGAATAGTACGCAACTCTGATTTAACCTTAAAAAATTAACCGTGGAAATATACTTCCCACCAAATTAATCAATTTTTTAAATGCATTTTTTAAGGTTGCCGTAAGTTCTCGCTAAATTTTTCGATGAAACAAAAACCTGGATGTTCCAGTTTCTTATCTCAAACCATAACGAAGTGCCTTGACTTGATAATTAATTATTAATTAATTAAATTAAGTAACAAAAAATAATGTCATCCAATAAGCTAAATGAATTTCTTTTCTTAAATTCATATGAATACCAAAGTTATTTTATTATACCACTACTAGAAAAAAATTGCCTTATGAAGGGTTAAGGGATGGTTTATTTCGTTGGTCGCTTAAGTTAAGTATGTTTAACTATGAAATTAAATATCAAAAGAGTTCTGCTAATATTGAAAGAGATATGTTATCTAAGTTTCTGGTTTTCTCATTATCTTCAGCATTCAGTTCTCAACACTAATGAAATCAAAACCCAACAAAAGAATGATAATTTGTGTGAACTTAAATATCAAAAATTCGAAAATTTTACAGTAATTAAAAATAAAAATCTACACTATTAAAATTCGACGTGTATGTATGTACGTATGTATGTGAGGCTATCTTCTCACGAACCGCTGAACGGAGAAGAGAGCGGAAAGTACCAAAAGATGGGGAATAATTCAAGGAATCCATTTTGACCATTTAAATTCCTAAATTTTAATTAGTAAAAAATATATTAATTAAAAACTAACTTACAACAATACTTTTCATTGTTACAGAGCAATTCAAATCGTTTTCATTGTTTAAACAAATATTTAATTGCGTGTTTCTGTTTCATTGTTGAAAACAGCAACAATGCAATATAGATGGCGTTGTGTGGACGGAATGTTTGAACCACTCTTTCCTTTTATTTAGGAGAGAATGTTGGGCATGTGGCACGTGACCTCACTTCTTCTCTCCGCCAGGGAATGACGAATTATTCGAGATAGCCCGTGAAACGCCGGGCCATGCAGCTAGTTTATAAATAAAAGTTGCATGATTTTCGCTAACGCAGATATTTTTAACTGTATTAGCAGCTGCATTAACTCGTGAAAAATTTGGTTACCATGTTGTACAAAAAGATGATGAACTTAATTATCCTTCAGCATTATTGGTCAATATTACATCCGATATCACTGGATGCAAATGAATTAGCAAATGAAACAAAAACGATTTGCAGCAAGTACCTTCAACCGATAAACCTTTTGAATGTGTATTCCTGTTGATGCTGCCGGACTATTAAAATTCAGCAAAAAAATATCATATACATATTCTAATTAATCATTCAACAGGGTATGTTTGAGTTTCTATTCAAAAAATAAAAAAATACTAAAATGTCTGTCAATATTTTAAAACAAGTCTCTCAAATTCAAATCTCTAAAAAATTATTAACTGAAAGAAATGATTCTTTTACTTCTTCTATGTTTAAAAAAATTCTTAGAAACTATATCAAATATTTATTAACTTCCGCTCATCATCTCAAAACTAATAGTTAAATTGAACGCCTTAATGAATCGATAGTTACAAGACTTAAATGTAAATTAACTTCTTCTTCGGATAACATTCCCTTTACAAAATTATAAAAACAAGTAACTAATGAGTATAACTGAACAATCTATTTAGTTACTAAATATCCTTCTGCATACTTGTTTTTTGACCTTTAACCTTATGATTCACCTATTAATAAGAATTAATATTATGAACATGTTGGAGAAGCTCATTCTTGCGAAGAGCAACGGCATTTTCATAAGAAAATTTTAATCAGATACGTTACTCGTTTTACTGAGAAAAAATTTAACCTAGGTAAGCATTTTATTTTTCTTTGAGGACTTTCATTATGCTAATTATCGCAAACAAAGTATTTCCCCCTTTTCTAGCAAATCAATAGCCACAGTTAACCCTCTGACTGTCGAATTCTTTTAAAATTACAATTTAGATGCAACGTTTGAAAATAAATACAAATACCGTTCAAGTACCGTTGAACCAAGCGAATTGTTATTTACATGCAAGGCTTTATTAGTATAATATGATTCAACGTTTTAAAAGTACTTAGTAAACCCATTAGCTTGCTAAAGTCGCAGGATGCAGCAGAAAATAGGCTTACTTCCAACCCGTGGAAATCGTGGGATAAGCAGTCAAAGGGTTTATACATGTTTCCAAAATTAGTGTTTCTATGGTTCAGAAAAATTAAGCATGAATAAAAATTCAAATTTGAAGAAAAGTTTCCTGACCTGCCATTGTGATTTTTCCTCTATTCAAGAATAAACGTGTTCAAAATTATTCCCTTCCCCCTGGAGGGCGATATTACACGATATTCCCCGGTGTTATTAAAAATAAGAAAATAATAAGTGTATTGAAAAGTGTTATTGACAAGCTGCATTACACTGTTGTGATTCGTCTTGTGCATTTTCCCTCATTGGGAAAATTCACGAGGCAAAACACAACGCACGCGTCCTCTTTCCTCCGACTTGTTGGCAACACTGTTCAATTGAACAACCCTCTACAGCAGTGGGTCCCAACCTATGGGCCGCCGCCCACTTGTGGGCCTCGGATAGGGAATTAATGGGCCGCGAAACGTTAGTCAGGGGAGTTTCAAGAGTGTTCACTCGTTTTTTAGCTTTATAAAACAATATATTTTTATTCCTTTTATAGTGTTACGGATTCTTCCCAGATGGCGCTTTTGCGCATCTTGTGGCAACGGCTCCTCCGCCATCAGAGTCAGATTGCGTGGCAGGCATGGTAACGGAAGGAATGGCTTAAATGGAAAGTGCCGGGAAGTTTTACTATAATCTTGTAAATAGTGTAAATAACTTATAATGTCATATCTTCCTATATTTATCATTTACTCATAATAAATAATATGAAAAGGCACTCATTGGAATTTCATTTGCACCACTGAATCTCAGATGCTATATGGTGCATCGGCCGGGAAACTCGATATTGGATATTGGATTAACCTTTGCAGGGTAAGGTCTTTTGATATTTAAAATCATGGATAAGATGTCAAAGTAATTGAAAAAAGGAGCAGTGTTCGTAGCAGCATTACGAAACTGGTACAAAGAGTTCAAGCTTTAGGTGAAGAGACTGAGGATTTAAACTCTCTTTCTGAGTTGCTTGAACTTATCGAAACTAAGGAAGAAATTCTGAAAAAGTATGATTCAGAGGTCGAAGACCTTATTACTGATCCTGAAAAATTCAAAGTTGAATTAAAAGGGTCAGAGGAATATGATGATAAAATTTTGAGTGCTAAAATAAAATTGAAAAGTAAACTGAAAACATTTACGGAAAAAACTGTTCAGGAATCCCATTCCAGCCTAAACAAATCTAATATATCGGAAAATGCTGCTTCGGCTTTAAAACTGCCGAAATTAGAAATTCCGCGATTTTCTGGTGATTCCAATTTCATGGAATTCTTTGGCTGTTTTGACAGCGCAATTGGTTCAAACGATTCTCTTTCTAAAATAGAGAAATTTCAGTATTTAAAGTCGCTGCTTTCTCCCCCCGCGTATAATGTTGTTGCTGGTTTTGAACTAAATGAGAAAAACTACGATTCTTGTCTTGAACTCTTAAAACAGCGTTATGGGCGTATAGATTTCATTATAAATTCTTATATGTCCAAATTACTAAATTTAGAACCGGTAAGAAATTCATCTCATGTTAAAAGTTTGCGTAGATTGTATGATGAAATAGAAGTAAACATAAGAAATTTAAGAGCTCTAAATGTTACGGAGGGTTCCTATGGTCATTTATTGAATCCCTTATTATTGAAATTATTACCCCAAGATTTGGTTTTGGAATTTCACAGAGGGCGAAGTAAAGATAAGAATTGTGAAGTTTCAGAAATAATGACTTTTTTGAGGAATGAAGTGGAATCGAGGGAAATTAGTGAATCTGTTATGAGTAATCCTAAAAGTTCCGAAACTAAACGCACTTTTTCTCAAAATTGTCAAAACTTCCAAACCTATCAAAGAAATTATTCAAAGCCTAAAAATGTATCTACCGCTGCGACATTACATACGCAGGTTAAAAGTATTTGCATATTCTGTGATTCCGCAAATTGTCACGATACCGTAAATTGCAAAGTTTTAATATACTTTAAGTTTAAATAAATAAACTTAAGGTTGAACGAAGGTGCTGGAATTGTTTTAAAAAAAACCATATGAGTAGATCCTGTAAATCAGGTGTTGTTTGCAAAAGATGTTTTTCTAAATTTCACCATGAATCAGTCTGTAGAAAAAATATTAAACCCATTAACTCTGCGATAAACGCTTCTGACAGGCAAACTGAAAGCGAAAGTAATTCGAATAATTCTTCCTTGGTATCAAATAAAAATGTAGATAATATTTCAGTATCTCATAATAATGTTAGTGCGAAAAATAAAGCATTTTTACAGACGTGTTCGATTTATGCATGTTCGGATAAAAGATCTGCTTTAACGAACGCCATCTTGGACAGCGCTTCTCACAAAAGTTTTATCTCGGCGAAATTAGTTAAAGCATTGAATCTAAAAGTAATACGTTTCGAAGAACTAGCTATATATTCTTTTGGTCAAACCACAGCTCATAAAAAACGGTATCCTGTAGTATGTTTGCAGTTACAGAGTCGGCATGACAGTTCAAAGGTTTATAAGCTCGAAGCTCTGGTAATAGAAATTATATCAAATTTGTCCTTGAATAACCCAGATCTTTCTACGTTGCGCAAGTTAAAAGAGAAAAATATTCAACTTGCTGACTCATTCGAAAATGAGATTCCAGTCGATATTCTTGTAGGTAGTGATTCATTTTGGGATATTGTTTATGATGAAAAAATAAGAGTAACTGATAACATCTGGTTAATTAATTCTTGCTTCGGCTGGCTGTTAGGTGGGGTAGGAAAAGGAAATAATTCTGATGAGAGCTGTCAGAATGTATGTTTAGTAATGGATTCATCTTCTATTTTATTTGATTTAAGTAAATTTTGGGAAATAGAGGAATTCCCTAATGAAACACGAGGTCTTTCTGAGAGGGATGATCAATTGATAAGGAACTTTGAAAATAATTTAGAATTTAACGGACAGCGGTATGTTTGTAAATTAATGTGGAAGGAAAATATGGGACCCCCAGTTGGATTGGATTCTAATTATGAAGTTGCGAAAAAGCGTTTTAATTCTTTATGCAATAAATTAAATAAAAATCCCGAAATTTCAGACCAGTATAAACAAATTGTTAAGGATCAATTAGAAAGTAATATTGTGGGGAAATGTGTAAATGAGGATATAAAATCAGGATATTATATGCCTCACAGAGCGGTAATCCGCGATGATAAAATTACGTCTCAAGTTCGAATTGTGTATGATTGTAGTAGTAAGGCAAATGAAGATAAAAAATCTTTGAATGATTCGCTTGAAACGGGGGTTAATCTTTATGTAAATATATTGGATGCGATACTTAAATTTCGGGAGAATCAAGTTGCGTTTTGTGGAGATTTAGAAAAAGCATTTCTTATGATAGAGATTGCAGAGGAAGATAGAAAGTATTTAAAATTTTTGTGGTTTCCGAATGATACAGTTAATTCAACACAAACATTTCAACTTAATCGTCTTCCCTTTGGGTTAACTACCTCTCCCTTTGCTTTGGCTTGTGTTTTAAAATTTCATATAAAGAAATTTAAGGATGATTATCCCAAATGTTACGAAATGTTAAATTCCTTATACGTTGACGACTTGTATTATGGGGCAGAAACCGCTCAGGATGCTTATCAGTTAACTTCATCGGCTATAGAAATATTACGCTCCGCTGGATTTAATTTGAGGAAATTAAGGACTAACTGTTCCGAACTAAATAAACTTTGGTGTGAAAATGGGTATGAGGAAAATACTGATCATGGACAAGGATCAGGTTTCTTGGGATTAAATTGGGATCCAATTGAGGATAAAATCAAGTTAAATTTAAGAGATGTTAGGAATTCCTTGGAATCTGGAATCGCCAATGGAACTACCAAGCGACATGTACTGAGAATAATATCTCAGATTTTCGATCCTTGCGGACTAATTAGTCCATTTGTAATCACGGTTAAGATCCTTATGCAAGAATTATGGGAAAAGGGCCTTAAATGGGATGAACAGTTACCAAGTGGTTTAGAGGAAAAATGGAGAACTTGGTGTTCAGAGCTTGCTCATGTCGATAATTTGCAGATTGAGCGTAAACTGTTCTCAAATGCAGGAATGAGTGAAATTTCGCTTCACGTCTTCTGTGACGCCAGTCCTAAGGCTTATGGGGCTGTGGCGTACTTTCGATACATCACAGAAGGAAGAGTTAAAGTGAGCTTTATTATTTCTAAAAGTAAGGTTGCTCCTTTAAAGACCTTGACCCTAGCAAGATTGGAGCTGATGGCAGCACTCATCGCTGCTCGCTTAGCAAAATACTTACTAAACACTTTTCCATCTTTGACTAAGGAAATATTTTTATGGAGTGACTCTAAAATAGTCCTCCATTGGCTGAAAGGATCATCGAAAATTTGGAAACCCTTTGTTTCCAATAGAGTGGCTCAGGTGCAGTTACTAACTCCTCCAAACTGTTGGAACCACTGTAGTGGCTCCGAAAATCCTGCCGACTTTACTACAAGAGGAGAATCAACGAGAAAATTCCTGACGAGTTCTCTCTGGTGGATGGGACCAGCCTGGTTGTCTCAGCCGGTACAGTCATGGCCTGTGCAATGTTTGCCAAATCCCCCTGATGGAATGTGTGGTGAAGAGGTAATTGCATCGGAGCGACGGCGCACTGCCATAGTTAATACAATGGTAACTACTACCAATGATGATAACTGTATTTCTGGCTGTATTGACATTGATAAATACAGCAACCTTGGTAAACTTTTACGTGTTACAGCTTGGGTGAGAAGGTTTATTCACAATGCCAAACCTGGTCCCTTAAAATTAAGTGGGCCTCTTTGTGCTTCGGAACTTCAGGAAGCCTTGTATTCTTGGATCAAGGCTACTCAACTGAAATATTTTGGACGTGAACTTAAGCAACTTCTCTCCAAGGGTATTATCTCTAAAGATTCATCTATATATAATTTGAATCCCGAACTTGATGATAACCAATTACTACAATTAAAGGGTCGTTAGAGTTCTCTAATGAGGAAGTGAGGGCCAAACATCCTTGGCTTCTTCCAACAAAAGATAAATTTGTGAAATTACTCATATTGGATGCTCATGTAAGAATGTGTCATTTAGGTGTTGATGGTACACTAACGCAGTTGCGAGAACAATTCTGGATTATCAAAGGTAGACAATTTGTTAAAAATGTACTCAATGACTGTATTATATGCAGACGTTATAAGGTAAAAACTGGAACTCAGGTGGTAGCTCCTCTACCTCCTGACAGAATTCAAGAACATTCTCCTTTTGATGTATCCGGTGTGGACTTTGCTGGACCTTTTTATGTCAATGATTCTAATACTAAATGCTATTTAATAATATTTACATGTGCTGTTATAAGAGCTGTTCATTTAGAATTAGTTCCTAATATGAGTACTGATTCCTTTTTATTAGCTTTTAGACGATTCATTTCTCGTAGAGGTTTATGTTCTGTATTATATTCTGATAATGCAAAGACTTTTAAAAAAGCGAATAGTGAATTGAGAAAATGGTGGAAATATATTAATAATCCTGAAGTTAAAAAAGTGTTTGCTTCCAAAGGAGTTGTTTGGAAATTTATTGTTGAACGGAGTCCATGGTGGGGAGGTTTCTGGGAAAGACAGATACGTACGATTAAAACTTGCTTAAAGAAAATTATTGGTAAATCATCTCTTTCTATTAAGGAATTGGAAACTGTATTCTCAGAAATCGAAGCTATTATTAATTCTAGACCTATTACGTATCTGTACAATGAACCCTCCGAACCTTCTCCACTCACTCCTTCTCATTTTCTAGTAGGGAAAAGATTAATGTCTTTACCTGTTGTACAACCTAAAATTGAGGAGTTAAGCATAAATAGAAATTCTTTGGAGAAAAGGTTTAAATACCAACAAACACTTATGAATCATTTCTGGAATAGGTGGAGGAAAGAATATTTACTTAATTTGCGATCTGCTTATATCTCTACACAGCCAGGTAAGATTATTTCATTTAAGGTAAATGATATTGTTTTGATAAATGATGAGCGTTATCCTAGAAATATGTGGATGATGGGAAGGATTTTGGAACTATGTCCTGGACGAGACGGAAAAGTTCGTTCTCTTCTGATCAAAACTCCTAAAGGGAATATAAAACGCTCAGTACAACTTGTTAGTAATCTTGAAATTAATCCTTAATTATGCAAGTTTAATTGAAATGCAAATTATTAATTTCTTTCTGAGGTATACATCACATAATATTTATGTTTATATATTTGAAATCTAAATCATTGAATGTTTCCTTTATTGCAAGAAAATTTTGTATCGAAATGTTTGATTTTTGTATTTGATATTCTTTGTATTTCTTCATGTATATGTTTTTTATTGGAATAAGGTAAGTGAACTTATGTAAGTTCAGGTGGGGAGTGTTACGGATTCTTCCCAGATGGCGCTTTTGCGCATCTTGTGGCAACGGCTCCTCCGCCATCAGAGTCAGATTGCGTGGCAGGCATGGTAACGGAAGGAATGGCTTAAATGGAAAGTGCCGGGAAGTTTTACTATAATCTTGTAAATAGTGTAAATAACTTATAATGTCATATCTTCCTATATTTATCATTTACTCATAATAAATAATATGAAAAGGCACTCATTGGAATTTCATTTGCACCACTGAATCTCAGATGCTATATATAGTAAGCTTCACTAATTATCAGCATATACGGGCATATAATATACAGGGTGTCCGAAAATTGTGGACATATTTCAAAAATTAATAAAAAGAAAACCTAATAATGTTACAACTACGTTTTTTTTTCAATGAGAGCGCATTTAAAAAAAATTGCTTTTTAGATAGGAAACGCGCCGGTGGTCTAGGTGGCCTTAAATTATTGAAAATCTCTCATTTTTGAGAGCCATTATCTGCGAAAATATAAAGCTCGAAGAAAAATAGAAGCATATACTTGTAGGGAATTTTACTCTCTTTAATTTGTTCATTTACATGTAGTGTGAAAACTGGATATTTTTTAAGATTTTCAAGAAAAACTAAAAAAGGAAACCAGAGAAATGTGCATCGGCTTCTGCCGATCGGTAGCCATTGCGTACGGAATTCTCTCGCTGTGGCAAATTTAGAACTCCGTAACGCTGAATTACCTATGTGATTACCTATCCGAAAAAAAAACATTTTTATTTGCTCTCTCATTTAAAAAATACTTTAGTTGTAACATTATTAGGTTTTTTTATTAATTTTTGAAATGCGTCCCACAATTCTCGGACATCCTGTATATATGTATTATATGTGTTTGTATTTTTTACTTGCGTATTTAGTTAGTGGGACTCAAAATACTCTTTATACAACAGGTGGTCCGCAAAATCAAAAAGGTTGGGAACCGCTGCTCTACAGGAATAAAGTTTACATTTTTATGAACAAATAATTTTTTTAGAACATTTGTGTCGTTAAGTAAACAATGGCGTCACTATATATTATCTTTTTCTTATTGGGGATATGTTTCGCTTTTCTGTATATTTTGAAATAAATTATTATTTTTCGGAGTCGCATGTCATCACTTTAAGATATTTTTCCACTTTGTGTGCTTTTTACATTCACCAAACAACTTCTTCCTGCATTCAAAATATAAAGTACCAATTTTACAAACTTCTGTACAAGACTGTATCAACAGTACAAAGTTTTCATCCAGAATCCTCTGCGGGTAATCTTCTTCATCACTAATCTAAGTTGTGAAAAATTATTCTATTAAGTAATAAAAAAATAGCATATTAGATTACAAAATATAAATTTTGCAGTTTCAGCCTGGTTATTTTATTAGGATCAATGCTTGCATTTATATTTTTGGTCTGTCTTGATGCTTCATGCGTTTTATCTAACACTTTCGAAAATAATTACTGTATTTCTATATTTTTGCCTTTTGGATATTTGCTTCAAATAATGACTATAATTTAGCACCCAAGACAAGATTTCTCAAATATCTCCAACAGAAAATGGGCTAAACTACAAAAGCCTCTTCCTTGGTTAAAAAAAACTACATATATCTTGAAATCATTTATGTTTATGAAATAACATCAATAAGCAATCATTAACTATTTACTTCTAAAATGCTGACAGAATTTTTTTGACACTCATATAAATGGTGGGGTTTTAAATCGATATTTTTTCTTCTAATTCTTTGAGATTTAAAACGAAATAAAAATGAAGTGAAACGATTGAAAAAAATTAAAAATTTCTAATTCAGACATGCGGATACATTTTTACGAATATATGAATAGTGTTTTAAAAACTTTATTTGTTCAACTTCTTTAATTCTGTTGAATGCCTTGTCAAATTTAATATAAGTGAGCTTTAAAGCATCAAAAAATGAAAAACATTTCAGATCTCCCCATAATATGCATCGTGCTGAAGAGCGTAAAGAATTTATAATATTCTACTGAGTATTCCATAAAAATGAGAGCAGAGCACGTGAGCCTTTTCTAATCGCTGAGGTAATTCCTGGTGAGGGGCCGCGGATAGCTGAAAATGAGAAAGTGAGAGAGTTCGGGAATAAGAACGAGCGCAGGGTGAAAAAAAGGTGTGAGAGAGAAAGGAAGGAGTCTCTTAAGGTAAAGAGAGAGTGAAAAGAGAGCGAAAGAGTGCACCAGCTGTAGAAGATAATGACCAGAACCTTACACAAATGAAATCACGGGGAATCTGTTACGGGCCACTTTTGGAATCTTAATGACATTAAAAGTTAGAACGACTGATGAGGAGGAAAAAAAGGGCAGAGAGTTCTTACATTGGCTTTTGGGAACACTTTGGAAGAAGGTGGGAAAGGGAAAATAAATGCGGGATAATTAAGTTATGCTTTGGCGAGAAGCCTGCTGTGATACTTCGAACGCTTGTTTGTGGTTACGCTCTCATTTTCTTCGGGTTTAATATCTGCCTCCTTAAGGATGACTCATTAATTCCACGATTATTAGTTTTAACTTGGTTATTTTTCTTCGCTTCTTAATTGACCTTCTGGTGCGAAACGACAACGGATGCACAACGCTTCTAGTTAACTTTTGGATCTGGTGGGTTCTTTTCCTTCTACAAAGACATGAACAGCTACCTGAAAACCTTTTTTAGCTTCATTGGTTTTAGGTTAGGATCTATGACTTTAACAAAAGTTGATTTAATTGACCAAGAAGTTATTTTATGGCATTATTATTGACTATAGTCTTTTCATCCAGTTTTGCAGAGACGGAAGCTTCCACAAAGTTTAATTTAGTTGTTTCTCCTTGATTCTTAAACAGCTATGCTGCGCGAAGTGATGAAGACTCACTCCGCTTCCAGTTAACTTTAGTATTTAGTCTTGTAGACTGATTTCTTTAGTTTTGACGAAAGCATCAATAGTTATATTGTCAACCTTTAGCGCGTAGAGAAGTTTCTTAATGGTTTATGCCATAAGTAGAAATTCGTTAAATTGACCAAAGAACTATTTTTGTGGCCCTTTTATTGAATGCATAGTGTTTTCATCCATTCTTGCCGTGACCTTGGTCACTAAAAGTTGTAACTAGCTTATTTTTCTTTTCATTATTAATCGATCATCTGGAGAGAAGCGACAACGGATTTTGCTTTTGGACCTTGCATTGTTGGCTCACATATTTTATTAGAAAAGGATATATATATAGTTATATTTCTGTACTAATAGCCTTTTACTTTTAATAATTATCAGTTATGGTCCATAACTTCGAGAGAAATCAGTTTAATGCAAAACTTCTTAAATTGTAAGACGATAGAAGTAAGGTTGCGAAAACTATCACCTTCATCTTTCAGATTCTTCAATATTTATAAGCAGAAATAAGTGAAACTCATTTTAACTTTAGAAATCTCATTAAAATTAGTTGAAAAAGTATTTACAACCTATTTATATTTTTAAAAAAATTATGAAATAATGTTTACTTTTTTTACTTATTTTCCAGGTTCGGGATCGCAATGGAAAATTATTTCATAAAGGGCTTCGCCATAATTTTTTTCCTTCCGAAAATAGTTAGAGTACTAAAAGTTCAAGACACCCTGATATAAATCATTCCCGTTATTACTTCTTGAAATAGCTATGAAATTATAACTATGGATATCGGGCTGTGTGGGGGTTCCATGAAATGATTACTCGATTCATTTAATTAAATTACTGTATTAACTTATGCTGCAAAATATTTCATAATTCCTATGTTATGAAGCTATATACAAATACAGTTATGTACAATTATTAATTAGTTCTAGTTCACCTTATGACCGGGATGGTCCGTCGTAGTTACTCCTCATTACGTCGTCTCTGGCTGTCTTCTGCTTCTGCGCAGCTTGACGTTTCAAGAGACGGCAGCGCTCTCTAGCGGCATTTTCGCTGGTCGCCCACATAACTTTCTTCACAAAAAGAGAAAATATGGTGTAAATGAAGTATTGCTCATGTAACAGAGTAAATATAATCTGTCTCCGGGAAAATGAATAAGCATACGAAAAATTCTCAATAAGGCAGTCATGAAAGTGTAGAAAGCATCGTACTGCATGAGAAAATATATTTTGTTCACGAATTTATATTTATGATTACTGATCATTAATTTTGAAGGCTGAATTATCAAGTATGGAACTAAAGTTTGCTTATTATTTATGGATATCAAACAAAAGCAAAAGAAATCATTAAGAAAACTTTTCTTAACCATGGTCTATGGTTTTTTGCATTTGAAGACAAAGATGTGATTCCATACCGTTTGATCGAAATGTATATACACGGAATAGCAACAAAAATAGTGTTAACTATAGAATTTAATTTTTTATATTTATTTGTAATCTTCTACTTTACCTTAACTAAATTTATTATTAACCGCGAAATAGAATAAGTATAATGCTTTCCTTAAATAGCTCTTAATAAATGAGCGAGATTGGAAGGCATTTGTGCCGTGTGAGAGGAACCTTCACAGACAATAAGGAGATTCCCATCTTGAATTCTTTTTATCCCCGGTTCTCCCAATCAGCAGCTCTTAAGAACACCACATTCTCCCGGATTCTCTTTATTCCTCTTGTAACAGAAGAATACGCTTCTTTCGACAGCTTATAAATCTTTTCGCAAACAACAAAGCTCCTATCTTCATAGCTAGGAAACGTATGCTTAATAGCTTCTACTTACAACAAGAGCTCGCTAAAGCCACGGAGGTAGCTTTACTTGGAATATTTACTTCAAAGCAGTGGTTCTTAATCTTTGCTTACCACAGAACCCTCTTTACTTACTCCTAAACGAAAGAAACTATCGATATTCCTCAAAACATTCAAGGTATAGTTACACAGTTTCTCTAGAAGTGCCTGTTTTCAGAATAACTCATCACAGCTAATTAAATAAAACATTCAGAATTTTAATCTAATAATATACAGTAAATTCTCGCTATAACGATATCCGATACAGCTATAAATCCCTCTACAACAATAAAATGTTGTGGTCCCGGTGAATTTGCATAGAACATAATGTCAATATAACGATATTCTGTACAGAAATAAACCCCTGTACAACAATGTTTTTTTTTTAAATCTCAACGCCATTTTTTCCTTTGTAACAATATTTCATGGAGGATAAGCAAATTGATAATGACGAAAATACGAAAAATGGCGATGTTTCAGATGGTTGAAGAATGTGTTTTGAGACTTCAAAAGTCTTTAACTCAGCTTCAAGAAAAAAAAAAGTGGGAAAATGTTTGGAATTAACGTGGAGGAATATTTAACAGAGGATGATTATCTTAAGGTTTTTGAAGGAGTTACTGAAGATAACCCATTTCGTCTGTGATTTCGGACAGAAATCACAGACGAAATGGAAAATGATGATGAAGAGGATGATGATGATACAGATAAATTGCAATCTTTATCTACACCAATCAGAAGTGGCGCCAGTGGGGGGGGGGGCAGAGCTCCCGACGGGCAAAATTTTTGTACCCCGTTCTCAACTAATAGATAAATAAAGATCTGGCGAAAATTTGATACCAGTTTCATTACACTTTCCTCCTTACAGCAAGTCGTGCCCCCGACCGGGCAGACACTAGCGCCACTCCTGTCTTCAATCAGCTCAATCCCTACGAGCAATTTTTTGGAGCCTTTCATCCACAAATGATGATCATTTTCGTGCATTAGACTCTATGCAAACCTTGTTAGTTGACTTAACAGTTAAAAAAAATGAGTAAGCAAACGAAAATATTGGATTTTTTCGATAAATAAGTTTCTCAGGTATGTGAACTATTTTATTGTATAGCTGAATTTTCAAAATTTGGATACTTTAACAAACATCACTCTAGTGATGCTTTATTTTCAAAATGTATATTGATGTATTGTGTCCACATTAAAACAACCAAAAGTTAACGTTTTTATATCGTAATTGTATCGCCCCTGGATTTAATAATACATCCCTCTATAACAATATCTTTATTTGGCCCCCAAAGTATTGTTGTAACGAGGTATTACTGTATTGATTATTTAAAAAGAAAAATAATATGCTGCTAAAATTCAATTTTTTAGTGTGAAGTTACTACCCCATTTCTCTGAGAAGTTTTTGGATATTAAATCTTAATTCCGATTTTAATTTTTCCATATCATTTCAGCACTTATTACAAAATAGAAACAAGAGAGAAAAGATTCTTTCAAAGAATTATCCATCGAGAAATTTGGGGCTGACATAGGGGAGGGATTTTCTTGTAAGGGAACGAAAACCATTCGATGAAGATGATAATACCTTCTAACATTCTATTACCTAAAATAACAGGACTGTTTTCAAATGCTTATTCAGATTCGATAGAGAAGGCGTTGAATTCCATCGAAGTGCACCTAGAAAGGTTTTCGGATCCTATTTTAAGTATCTTTTGTCCAGAGTCTTTAATATGAGATTATATTGAACAAAATCCGTAAACATTTGGTTCTTATACACTTTTATTTAACTTGACTTCTTTCATGATTGTATAGATGTAATCAATTCTTCTTTTACTTCCTTATTTGCAATTATCTCAAAATTGTATACACTCGGGCTTTCTGGCTGACAAAAAATGATTCAAAATTTTATTATCAGTTAATGGATTAATTTATTTAAATTTTGATTCCATACGCGTAGCGCCACCTGAGAGTGAATTTGAGAAAAATTGATTCCACGATTTCATATTATTTATAACAGTGAATTTTAAATTAAAGTCCAAAAAATAGGCAATTTTTTTTAGGAATCTACTTTTTAGTACGATAATAACAATGTGTTTTCAAAAGTTTTATTAAACTTAAATTTTTTTCCCTACCCTGAAAGTCTATAGTTGATTATGCAATAAGTGGCAAAAGAATTTTTTCCTTGACAAGGGATAATCTTCTTTCGCAACATACTGAACAAGTTTATTTATTTATTTATTTAAAGAAAAGCACATTATAGAGAAAACTCCTTTTACAGAGTGATATAAACAACAAACACACAAAGAACAAAAGCCACAACGAGTAAATAAAAAAATGCGCTAGAAAATAAAAAGTTAAAGACATAAAACATAGACATAAATTTACACAAAGTCATAAAAATTTTGCAAACGCATATATAATTAAAAAAGAAAACATATAATCACAAAAACATTAAAACACACTATGATTCTAAAAGTCGTATTTTTTTTAAAAAAATTAAAAGACCATTTCCAAAAGGCATGGGTTAAAAAGTCAAAGCACTCAAGCACCGAATCCTCTAAAAACACACCAGGAGTTTAAAAATTTAAAGACGTAAATACACACTTGAGATAAAAATAAATTGCAACACTTAAGATAAAAAAGCTTTCACATATACAGTGTTGTCCATAGTTATTAGAACAAGTTCATAAAGTTTTAAAAACTTGATAATTTGTTATTTTGTTTTCATTTTCTAGTGCCTTATTTCATCCTCCATAAATGCATATAAGTTTCATTTATTTTATGACATATCACTACTTCTTAGAAAGGATTATTGTTTTAAATGTATATTCTAGCTGTTCAAAATTATTCGAATGTCTGATGACGGAGGTTATATTTAAGTGAGTACGAATTGGATTTGCTTTATTTTGGTAAATTTTAATAATTTTAACTGTTTAATTTATTTGGTATTTTATTTTTTGGTCTGTGAAGAAGTCAAGCCAACAGTAATACTCAAGAGTTTATAGATTTCTTTTAAACTTTGGTACCGTATGAGCGAAGATCGAATGGATGGGGCTCATATGAAAAACTAGAAAAAAAGTATAAATCGTAGAGGTCTGGTATCTACTATTAATGCAAGAAATATGAGACGACAGGTTTCATCGAAAACAAGATAGGGCGAGACTGAAAACCGAAAACAAGTATTAGAGGAGACTCTGTGATTGTAAGACTGGTACAGAAAAAGAACGATATATCGTCAAGAGAGATCGTGAAAAACATGAAATTGAATGTGTCAGCTCTAACGGTTCGCCTTAGAATCAAGAACTCAGGGCTGATAAGCTGTATCCAAAGAAACTGACCATACATCTCAAAACAAAACATAGCAATGCGCTTGACCTTCTCAAAAGTGCATCTTCCGAAGGATTCACAGTTTTGGGGCTGTGTTTTATGTGCAAATAAAAGCGAATATCAGGTTTTTGGATCAAAAAAGCGTAAAAAAATGTGGGGAAGATCAGGTGAGTCGCTTAAACAGAAGAATATCCTAAAGACAGAAAAACATGGAGGCGGAAATTTGATGGTATGAGGATATTTTTCCTCTAAAAGATGTTGGTAAAATTATAATGGTCGACGGTAAAACGATTGCAAGTATGTACGTCGATATCCTGCCCCAAAATCTGAAGAAATGGATCACAAATTTGAGTGCGGGTCAACGGTATATCTTTTAACGTGACCCAAAACACATGTCAAAGATTGCCAAAGATTATAGCTCAAAAAACAAGATTCAGGTACTTGAGTGACCACCACAAAGCACAGAACTTAATACCATTTAAAATTTATAGTCAGTTTTGAATCAGAAATTGCTTTTTGAAGAAAAAAAAATAATTTTTTTAGATGATAAAAGATGAATGGGGCAGTATCAACCAGGACAAAAGCAGAATCTGGTTGATAGCATGAATCAAAGACTGAAAGCCATGATTGAGGCCAAAGAAGGTCTAGCTAAAAATTAAACACTGATATTTGATTTTTAAAAAAATGTTATGTTAACTTTTCGTTGTAAGTTTTTGAGAGTAAGAATAATTTTGAACAACACGTAATTTAGAGTTATATGAAAATGTTCCTATTCTGACATATTCTGCGATAAAATTTGATTTATGTGAAGCTTTTCCTAATGAATAAGATTGAATTAATAATAAAGTTAAAGCATTTGAGATATAAATAAAAACATTAATTTTCTATAATAAAAAGTGTAGAATTTTCATTATCGTTCTAGTAATTTTAAGCAGCACCGCATTGTAAAAATTGCTTTATACACGATGCTACATTAAACAAAAGAATTTAACTGTTATAATTATCAAAGCAACAATTGTCAATATTTTGAAGGAGACTTTTTGAAAAATGCACTGTGCGGATTGCATTTTTTATAATGTTATCAAATGGTTTGTTTTAAGGTGGTGCAAAAGAAACTCATATTTGTCTATTATTATAAGTTCGTTTAGTATGAAAATATTAAAAGTTTTATATTTGAGCATGATAAACAAACAAATAGGATTCAGCAGATCTTTAGGCACTTATTTTGGAGAAGCATTTCATCCAGGCATTTTATAGATAAAATATGTGACAGCATATGAAACAACAATCAGAAACATTCTTTATAATGACACTCAACATTTAATGAGTGATTCTTCGACGTGGCAGTTTTAATTTTGGGCTTTAGATGAAGTCTTTTTATAACTTTTCAATTACAAGAAAAACAAAATTATTTCAATTAACAAATATGTTGCAAAAATGTATACAGATAATATCCTCAAGAAACAAGTGCAAATGATTTTTAAAAGAACAGCTGTTGCTAAACTTTTTATTCAATTGACAATTCACTTTTAGAGAATATAATGTACTATGAGAAAAAAGAACGTAATTTTTTTTCGGGATGGGGGGGGGCGGGTAATATGAAATTTTATTCCAAGCGAGTAAGGTCTCATTTGTTTACCCTTAAAAAGTACCCTATAGATTTTAAAAGTTAATTTAATGAAGCAAATCTTCAAAAAAAGTTGTAAGCTTGTACGCTAGTTAAAGCACTCTACAAATAGGTAAGATAATATGCGAGTAGTACCTGCATAATTTATTTAAATTTTGAACGCTTTTTAATTGCATAACTATACACTTTCCCCCTACAAAATTTCTTAGGACCATATTAAAATAAACTAAAGGGGGGGAAGCCATCTCTGCCCCCGTTTCAAAACCATTTCGAAAGCCACAAAAAGGCACCACCGAAATGACAGTTGTTTCTGAAAAACATCTCTTTTAGCACTTCCAGTTGAAATAAGCTAATACAATAATCGATAAAAGTCTACGAAACGGCACGAACTAAGTGAATGAAGTTTCATTGAAGAACACAAGTGCCAATCGCGATAATTCACGCTCTAAATCGTCGACCACTTTCCAAATGCGACGCAACAACTCGTTCACAATTTTTGTTCTTCTATTTCGTTAATGAAATAAAATAAGCCACGGAAACATTCCGGCACACCAACGCACAGAAAAGTTTCAAAATCAATCTCGACATCGTTGACAAAGTCATGGGGAAAAAAATGTTCCGAATTAAGGGAACCGTCTGACAAACTGGGGAAAGCTTTTTTTCCTTCATTTCTCCCCTTCCCCCTTTCCGGTAATTAAAAATCCCTTTTTCTCCTTTCCGAAGTCAGCTAATGTGCACTTAAGGCCACTCAGTGAAGCTTGTCCCGATTGCTGCGCATTGACTAAATGAAGTTTATTATTTGGATGGAAGAAGTTATTTGTCGCACACATTGAGCCGACAGGAAATCATTAGATTATTGAATTAACTAAAGTATTTCGCTAGGAATGTGCCTTTCATTCAAATCCGGCCGAAAATAAAGTTCCTGCTGACACTATTTCAGATTCATGTTCAGGCTATTGGAAAAGAACTGACATTTCATTGTTGCTGAACAAAAATCATGGATATGCTTTTCTAAAGTACATATAAGTAGAAAACAAATCTTTTCAATAAAAATATTCATTTCATGAAAAAAAGAGTAATTAAATTAGTTTAATTTTCTTGGTTTCAATTAAAAATATAAGATAAAGATTTTCTGTTTTGTTGGCAAAAGACAGAAAAAGTTAATTTTGGTGGAAGATCTTATTTGCTGCATACATTTGCAGTCAAAGGGATATCGTTAGACGACTGAATTGGAAAAAGTAATTCGTAACTTTATTTCAAATCATAATTATCTTCGAGAGATGAAAATTCACCGGGAATTGCTTCCGAGCATGGTTTTCGAGCAGATTTATTCTTTCAAGATACTAGAAACAAGTACTGTATGAAAAAGGTTCCCTTTTCTTTGCTTCTGAAAAAAATTACCCAAATTACTTGCATAATAATTTAGCTTCACTTAGATACTTAATCTTTGATTCAAAACTAAATTTCCGTGGGATACTATTTCGAAAAGAATTGCAAATTCATGTCTCAAAAGAGTGGCGTTATGACATTTATTCTTTACAAGACAAAAATTATTCATATCATAAAGTCACTTTTTTTGAAATATCCAGCAATGAATAGTTACTAGCGGCCCTTGTCTTTTTGAGAAATAAAAATCAACTCAACTGTCTTTCCGAACTTAGTTTAATTACGTTTAGTGTTAAATCCATTTTTTGAGTTTGGACGGATCGCATTTTGAAACGTGGGCAGATAACAAAAAAAAAGCAAAACACCCAATCTCCAAACTTCCACACCAGCAGAAAGAAATTTGCCCCCGACGAATTTAGCGTGCTTCCGGCCTGCGTACACTACGGATCTTTGGTGTAATATTCGAAAATTGGCATATGAAATTATTTTTATGTTTGAAAGCTGCAATTGGTGCGAGCAATTATTTTCACTTTTGAAAGGAAATTAGTCCCCTTTAAGATCCAAAATTATTGACATTCATTTTGGATCAGTTTTGAAAGTAACCACTGCGGACAAGATATTCTCCGACATAAGAAAGATTTTAGCAGAGAAGAGATGCCAAGTGTCAGGAAGCAAACATTAACTTTACCGTTGTTCCTTTTTTATACTGTATTTTCGAAATAAACCTGCGTTTCTATAATTTTTTTAGCCCACGTAAACTTAAACCTTGTTTATTTGGCCCATTCTAGCATTTGAGTTTTACCCTTGTTATAGACGAAAGTGAGGTCGTGAGTGTGGATTTTTTTTTTTTTTTTAATAACTGAGCATCTTTTTTGTATGACATATAAATTCGTGTTATGTAGTTTTCCTTTCACATCCTTCTACATGTTCTTTCAAATGGTCAGTCTAGAGCAGAGTTTCCCAACCTGTGGTACGCGTACCCCTAGGGGTACGCGTAGTACCATTTGGGGGTACGCCAAATCAAAGTTGCTAATGGCGGAAACAAGAAAACATAAGGGATTAAAAAGTTAGAGAATTTTGTTTCTCCAAGTGAATACTTACTATTTAATAACTATACCACTTGAATAAATGATTATTACGAAGTGTAATTTGCAACTATCCTTATAAGTTAAAGCGAAATAATTACAATAGTGGTTTCATTTGCTTTGGCGTTGAACTAATACTATTGTAAAAATGGAATAATATGTAAAATCAAAAATATGTTCCGTAAATGTTATTAATTTGAGTTATTTCACTTTTAAGCTAACATAAGCTAATCTTAACATTATTGATAAAAACTTCTTTACATTGATAGATGTTTGTGGGGAGTGAAGTTGGATATGATAGTAGGGGTACGCGAAAACGAAAAGAATATTCAGGGGTTACGCGAGGGAAAAAAAAGTTGGGAATCCCTGGTCTAGGGTAAAGTAAGTCTGAAGCTTTCTTCGCCACTACATATTTCAGTCGCCTATTCTCTGCAGCGGTTACGATTAACACTTCACCAACATGGGTAATAGAATTCGAAAAGATCTTATGCGTTTCCCGAACCCAATTCTTCAATTCTGAAGTAATAATTTTCTCCCCTTCCTTCCGGAGCTTTACCGCAGCCGTTTACAGTTCGTTGGCTATTAAGTCAAATGCACTACGATGGCTAAATGGCTTTTCAAGTATCGCAGTCATTGATGAGGCTCAGTCACGACAGCTCTGGTTAATCAACTGCCTCTGTCTGACAGGCAGAAAGTCAAGGGTCATTCTATTTACTGGGTAGGTGGGTTCTTTTTAAGACTAACCTGACATTTCTTTCGTTTTGCAGGGACACGCAAAAGCGATAAAGTGGCTCCTGCAATATTCACTTCAGTTGTGAATAGTGCGACGACCAAAATGGCGAGCCGTTTCTCTAGCAACACTAAACACTGATTTGAAGTCTTCATTTGCGAATGCATGCTTGTTTATGCCTCTGGAATGTCTCTGTTTCGATTCATCGAAAGTCGCGTCATTTCGATAAATCAGATAATAATAATTTTCATTTTGACAATGACATACAAAATTCGGGGAAAAGCACTTCCGAAGAGCGCCAGCATAGTCGAAATTCGAAGTACAACAATTGGATACGAGGTACTCTGCTTCATAAAATATATAATAAAATTAAGCAATCCTAGTTACGAAAGTTCTAAAGTTAGCAATCAATACTCATTCTACTGTACTTCTTCTGTCCTTTCTTATTTAACAACTAAAATTAAGAAACAAAATAATACTAATAAAAAAGAAAACACGAAGCTCGATTTTTGCGAATTTCCAGTAGTGTCAAAGCAAGGCCACATTTTGATCATAAACGAAACAATCACTCTAACAAACAAGCAAAATTATAAGTTTCAATATACATTGGATGTGGCTGGTTTCTATCGCTAGAAATCCTTTGACTTAAATTCATGAATTTAGATAGAATTTTCATTAAGTAAATTCATATTCACAAAACGGAAAATCTCTTATAGACTTTCGAAAGAAAGGCAGAAAAGAAATAGCCAAGTACTGTCATGTTTGCAATGTCCTTGTGAAAACTTTTATATGAAGATCTCTAACAGATTTCAAATCTGGAATATCCTTTTAAAATGTCTCATCTTTTTTTTTTGGGGGAGATTTGCAAAATGCCTACAAGAGGCATTTTCGTATAGGGCATTTGGTGAGAATTTAAATAATCCGTTAATTCTGATGGGCGAATTAGGTTCCATAAGATTCAAAGTGTTTATTTATGCTTAAGAGATTGCAATGCAAGAAAAATCAGCCTATTCAATGTGTCTTACAAATTAGTGTTCGTTTTTAAGTCATTACTGTCTTTTAAAGCAAATAGCAAAATATGATATTGTATCCTCAGACAGGAAACTTGTTTGGCAACAATTTACTAAAGTAGTTTTAATAAAATAGTTTAAAGATAAGGTTAGGGTTTATATATATATATATATATATATATATATATATATATAGAGAGAGAGAGAGAGAGAGAGAGAGAGAGTTTTTTTTACTCTTTCATTTTACGATTTATACTCTATCTATCACAGCGTTTTTGCAATTGCAGCTTTTAGCGGATTCATTGCGTATGTGATATATTTATATTTATTTATATACATTTTCCCATCTGTTACTATTCGCAATTTTATATTTACTCGGATATACTTTCAATTCGTTTTTTCATATCTTTTCGAATTTGATATGAATGTTTGTTATTTTATTTTATTTTATTATTTTTCTATTATGTTTTGCCTCTTTTATATATATATATATATAGAAATACCAATCAAATTATAACCTGCTAGATATGCACATTCAAAACACAATAAACAAATAAATAATAAACATAAATTATAATAAACATAATAATAAACATAAATTAATAAAACATAAAATAATAAAAATAATAATAAACATAAATTAATATACTATAAATAAAGGTGCAAAACACATGCAATGTGCACATGTAAAACTAAAACAATTCTATGTACTATATTACTCTTACAACTATTGAAAAAGTCAGAACAAAAATTTGGAATTTTCAACAATAAAATTAGTTGCTCCGCTTATATATATATATGGGCGGTTTATATTAAAAATGTGGAATTCTGGTAAGGTTGGGTAGAGACACTGATTCTATAATTCGTAATAAATAAGTATGGGTATTTTATTGCATGATGTATTTATTGTTTTTAGTGCAATATATTGTTGTATTACATATATTTAATTTTAGTACTTTCCATATAGTGATGTTTTATTGTTAGGGTTAGTGTATGATTTTTCTTTCTAAATTCCTTCATTTTAGGGTAAATTACCCTGTCTGTTTTTTCAACAACTTTAGTAACAGAGATGGTTTGTACAGCAAAATTGATTTAACCTGGCTAAAGCTTGTCCACAGCCAAGAAATTAACTTAATTGTTGAAAACCCCATATACTTGGATTGCCTTTTTCAATATTTTTGATAGCAACAGAGTTCTTTTACATGTTAACATCTAAATGTTTAAACTTACCTTTTGTTCTAAGTATCTATAGTATTTTCAATTCTATAGATTTGGTTGTATTGCTTAATTAATGAATTCTTAGTTTATGATTTGCTTCTTGATATGTCTTGTTTACTTTGCTTTTGTATGTTCATTTATAACAGGTTATATTTTGGTTTATGTATATATATAATTCTAAAAGTTGCTCAGATTGGACACGAAAGCTGCTTGAATTGAAATAGCCCCAAAAGTGGTTATAATAACTAGTAGCCCACATACATTAGAAATGGAACAAGCCAAAGCAAAGAAACTCAATAAAGGAACATTAAAGTCATCAAATGTTTGTTTAAAAAGAACAAAAACTAGAGCTCCGTGGTTTTGCATTATAAGTGAGGAGACAAAGGAAGAAGATAATATAGTACATAAAAAAATCTTCCATGAGTTCTTATATTGTGTGCTGGTGTGAATCTGAGAATCAAAAATATTTTTGCTGTAATTAGGCTTAAAGAAATTGGTGGTCTAGTTTGGGAAACCGGTTTCTTTAATTGTGCCGATGACGCAATACCAATAAGCTACAGTATACTCTCTATTATCCGTGTGCGGATTATCCGTGCTCATTCCGGACTCACAAAAAAATTAAAGAGAAACATTTTCACGCTTATCATGTATGTAAAATCGATGTTGATGTTCGATCGAGAGATTCATTCCTTGAAACTAGAGAGCCGTGACGGCGGAGGCTAAAGAATATATTTTTATTTCTTCCTCCACGTGCAATCTCTACCGGTTGAACCCCTAATTTTTCCAGAAATGAATCATCCACTTTCTGCTAGCTCATTCTCGTACGAACACGCTTCTCCCTGACAAGTCATTCTTTAACTTCTTCGTCTTCTTTCCCTTTCGCATGTGTTTCTTTAGTTTTTCTGTCTTGTTTATCGTCAATTAGTAGCATGAAATTTTTTACTGGTAAAAATAAGTGGTGTGAAACGAAAACGAAACGTTTTAAATATTAAACAAAAATTAGAAATCCTTCAAAAACTTGATAATGGAGAATCAGCTAGTACTGAAGCAGGAGATGTACCAAATGAGGGAAATACAATTTCTCATTCTGCTGCTCTACAATCTGTGGAAATTTTGTTAGATTATATGGGACAACGAGGATTTGATTATGGTGACATTATTACGGTTCGTAAAATATGTGTCGATATACTACAAGACATGAACAAACAGCAGAAGTTTTGTAAAGACGCATTACAAATGTTTTTACCCAGTAAATGTTAAAAGGAAAATTCCTAGTTTGATGTTATACAGCATGCATTTCGGATTAGCCGTGTTTTTCTATTGTCCGTGCGATCCCTCCCGGTGATTAACCTGGATAATCGGGAGTGCACTGTATTTTTTAAAAACTTTAAAGTGTATTTCTTAAAAAGTTAATTATATTATTTTAAAGATTAACAAACTGAAAAAATTCGACTACATTTTTTATTAAAATTATTTCTCTCCCACTGTACATTAAAAAATGTTTAGATGGTCCAAGTAAGGCCCACTTGAGAGTAGTTTACAGGTGGTCAAATGAAGCCCCATCAAGTAATAGCCTCGTGCAATCTCCCTGAGGGACTTTGAGAAATGGAGATGATCCGCTCGTTATTACAAAAGAGCCATGCAGCGGCTATAACCGCAATCGAAGTGAACTGCTTCACTTTATGGTGTTGGTCACGAGCGTACAGTAGTCAAGCACATCGATTATCTTTTGAAGGCGTGCAAACAGTCATGCGACGGGGCTACATCATTACTGGTGGCCGTCTCGATTTTTGCTATCTTTAGAAACGCTAGCAGTATTACGATCTCATAGAAGGGCATGACCGCCGTAAAAAAAAACCACCTTTGCGAGCTTGTTTTTATAGGGAATCGCCGCTTTTGCGCTGTATTTATAGGTCGCTTTGCTTTTTAACAGCTGGAGGTTGCCTCCGTTTCCGAATCGCATTATATGAAAACTGTTTTATGGGCGGACGAGAGATGAATTTCGCTTGCAAATCATTCGCTTTCCTTTTCTTCCTTTCTTCTTCTTTTTATTTTTTAAATTTCAAATGCTATTAACTAAGAAAACTCTAGTTCCTTATGCTTAGGTGATATTTCACTCAGCTCGGAATATTAAGTATAAAAAGAAATGTGAAGTATGAATAAAACTCTAGAAATTTCTGTGGCACCCTTTCAGTAGTTCTTATTAATAATTTTCTCTTAATTGTGATTAGGATTAAACTTTCAAAAAAAATCTCCATGCTTGTGTTAATTCTACAATCTGAATCAGAAAAACTTTCTAATGTTAATCACGATTTTTAAGTTTCTCCCCTTGGGTGGGTCCATGGTAGCCTGGCGGTAAGGCCCCGGCTTCGAAACCAGAGAGTGCCAAGTTCGAAACCCAATCTCCCCGAAGATTCTCCATGTTTATGGGCCTAGTCCACGCTAAACCTGACATGGATCATACGTCCTCGTGGTGGAGTGAGGTGTCGGCTCAGATGCTCGTTATCTGACCGCGGTTCAAAATGCCCCCGAGATGCTTCAAACGGAATGTTAAGGTAACTAAACTATTATTAGGCGTATTGGATTAATATTTTGTCCATGTTAAATGCCCATACCATAGCAGTAATCTTTACTTAAGAAATCTTTCTCTCCCAATTTGAATCGTGAGATTAGAAAGATATGATTTATTACTTGCCTGCAGGAGGCAAAGGCCACTCACAATCAACCACTTTATCAAGTCGAAGGAATTGTTTTCAGCCTTCAGTTTATTTGTGAAGAGAAAGCGAGTTAAATTACCGGATAAGAATCTTTATTTTCAATTCTGCGAGAAAAGTTCGTTTCGAAAATGAGCTTGCTTTAAATACTTTATTCCGCGTGATACGTTAAGCATCTGCATCCCCAAGCTGCGCGAGTGACGCTCGCCTAATGGATTGTTTGGCATACCTTCCCTAATCTTTGTTTCTACTTGGAGAAGTATCCACTTGTAGAAATTACCGAGGCATTTTCCAAGGAACAGACATAGACAAATTAATGTCCGTAAATGCTCTACAAAGTAAGTTTTATTTGACTAATGAGTTACGTAATTGAGAAGACAATGTAAACCCGGCTCATTTAAATGGCATCCGACCGCTAGGCAAACTGCTCATTTTAATTGTGGCTTACACGCTTTGAGCTGCATAAATCCCCTTTACACTGAATTAAGCGGGCCAAGTTTTCAATCAGGAAATAGCGCGCATTTTTAACGCTTCTTAAATTGCAGCTTAATACTCGCTTGTTGTGGGAATTCGCTAAGATTAGGCGTTACATTGGCCCTCATTAAAAGCCAGTAAAACGCTGATTCCGAAACCTTATCTGGGGCTGCATGTTCTTTTG
The DNA here is from genome assembly GCA_013235015.1 of Araneus ventricosus. Lineage (NCBI taxonomy): Eukaryota > Metazoa > Arthropoda > Arachnida > Araneae > Araneidae > Araneus > Araneus ventricosus. Next base: position 150,406 of record BGPR01000194.1, on the reverse strand, counting down.
GTGCACAGAAAGACGAAATAATTTAAAGGATTCACGCAGTGTTTAAAGTATCGCATAAGAGATTTCAGAGGATCCAATCTACTTTAAATTCCTCTGATTTTGGAAGAGACTGCGATTTGAAACATCAGTCAGAAACGAAGGAAATACCATAAGGCAAGAAACTGCGAGCGTTAAAAATATTTAAGAAAATCATCTTCGTTTAAACTTTTCACCGAAATAAATACTAAATACTTGCATCAAATTAAAATTTTTATTAATGATTAATAAAAATTTTAATTGTTCGCTCTTCACCAAGACTTTTTCGGACGAAAATAGAATCTCCAAATTTTTTTGTATTCCTAAAATGGTCTTGAGTGGAAAGAAATTTACTTTAAATAACGACTATTCTTTTACTAATACGAAGTTGGTGTAGTAAGGGGTTGGTGAATTAATGGTAAACAGCATGTAAATTTAGATATGTTTGTATTAAAAGTAATTAGATGAAATTATACAAAACCAAAAATGAATGCAGAAGGAATCGTATCATATCACCACAAGTCCATTGGTGGAGGAGCACCGTATCCAGCAAACTCTCAAGACAAAATATAGATAATTTAATCACATTCCTAGCGACTAACGAAGACCTAATTAAAAGTTAAAATACAACATCGCGTCACATACTCCAGCCTAGAAATAAATACTTGCAAAGATTCACCTCCCGGAACCAGAAATTCGATGAATACCCAGTTGAACAGCAGAGCAAACTAGCTTAAGAACAGCAACCAGCCACCACCAAATCTTCCTCAATTCATTCGAAAAATCCACCCTTCACATCACTGCCAACCCTGGAGTAACAATTCCAGCGATCCCTAAGTATAAGTAACAAGACAGAACAAAAAAACCAGTCCCGCAATTTTTAGGATGGTTGCGACAATAATCATCAGTATAACTGGTTGTAATACATCATCAATTCTTCTTTATCGTCGAGCGAACAACACTAACAGCCCCGAATCATGGAGCTGCAACTGTTTGAAACATTGTAACTAAAGGAAACATTCTACCCTTTCACTGCACTCATATGATAACTCCTCTTGTATATATTTTATATTATGCTCGGATTGTAATCCTCTATGTACTTTTCATTATATTCTTCTTTGTTCATGTATAATTATGTTCCCTTTTATGTGTTTTTATATCTCATGATGTAATATTTTTTTTGCTTTTGCTTTTCGATAAAGTTTCACACATACTCATCCTATCGACAGGGAGCTGGTTAGGCTCCGATTTCGGGGATATGCTGTGGTGATATGTATATTAAATTAAAAAGTAAACGTTTTTTGAGAGGGGGTTCAGAATATGCTTTGGCCTAGGGCGTAGAAATGTGTAAAACCGGCCCTGGATATAGCCTTTCTCTACTGTTTTCTCCCTCATTTCGTCAGCTTTGAAACCAAGTAACTCGATAACTAATGAATCTAAAACAAAAATTACTAGGACCATTTTAGAAGGGAATTTTGTGAGGCTAGTTTTCCGGTTGTTTTTCGAAATATTTCAAAAAACTAAAAACAAGGGTCCTACAATCCAAGACGTTGGTGTTATTATCTCTTCCCCACCACCGCAACCAGGTACTTTTGTAATGTTCATGAAGAGTCACTCATTTACTTTAAAACTATATATTTTGATGTATTTTTTAATCCTTCATTGCTCGGTCTACATGATTCTGTTAACTTCTCGAATTTTTTTTTCTTAAAGGTGCTCAGTATTTTCGATAAATTACTATTACTTAACATATTTTCCATTACTTATTACTTTAACATTTTCTAAGAATGCTTTCCAAAGCAATCCATCTTTCTTTATTTCACCGAAGTGCTAAATGGTTTATAAATATGCTTCGTTGCATTTTCCTTTACAACAATACCAAAGATTTCAATCAAGAATAATATATAAAAATAAGGCCATGTTTGCTCATCCTGAATCAAGTTCAATAATTCAGTGTAGTTAAGGAATTATTTTCAATCTTGCCTAAATTTATACTAGAAGACAGATAATGGCATTTACTCCCAATTTTTTCATTGCTCGTAATTGTAGCGATATGCTATCTAATATCAATTCTTACTTCCCTACTCTTAAGTTACCGTAGAAAAATGATTTGTTGGCTATTCTTGAAAGAAAGAAATGAACTTCTACCAGCTTCAAGCTTAGACTATTTACTTGCGTGGTTCCACGGCTCGTTGTTCAGAATGAAACAATTTTTTACTCCTTAGCGAAAACGACGGATCGTGCATATCATGAATATTTAATGCAAACAAGGTTGCAATCAGTCGACTGGTTCAAAGAAATAGTGAAACAAATTGCAACTGCTGTTCTTTTATACAGTAAAGATCTCCTTAGTGTCTGTCGGAGTTTTTTGCTCCAAAATTGGGCATTCGACGACCCCCTCCCAGTAAAAGATTATTTGTTCTATCAAGTACTATTTTTTTCGTGTTATTTTAACTGTTTGCTTTCACTTAAAGATTACAAATGTGAAATAAGCTTGGTTGAGCAGTAGAAGCTGTTTGCTTTCAAAACAGGTCCTTTCGGTGGCCATAGAAACAAATAAATCTCCGGATATATATCTAAGTTTTCATGAATTAGAACTGAAGATAGATGCAATAAATTGAACATGATAATTGATAATAAATGACCCTCTAAAAAATTTCTTTTATTTCAATAATGATGTCTATAATATTTTCTTTTCTGTATGTGTTGCCCTAATCATCAAATTAGATACATAAACAACAATCTCGTTGGTACAGATTCTTCAGTTTCTGTTAATATTTTGAAAGTTCGGTCCCTTGGCAAAATAACTTTCCAAAATCCCATTGAAGAAAAAAACAATGATGTGAAGAAAAAAACAATGGGTTCAAGTAACTTTTAAGTCTTTTCTCTCCCTTTTATAAAACTAGCCAAACCAGCTTTCCACACAGATAATCTGTTAATCAAATAATCTATGGTTATTGTCACTAATGAGTAGTAGTCATTATAAAAAACGTAAAGAAGGTGATAATATAAAACAACATGGGTCGTTTCCCACAGGTTTGTTGGAATTTAAAGGATTGTTAGTGGGAAAAAACAACAGCTTATACAAATTCATGAAACTACTATCAAATTACGTGAAATAGTACGCTTGTACATGTCTCAACTGACTGACGATTGTTTCTTGCCTTCAATTATGTGTTTTACTATGGCTGTATCAGGGATACACTGTTTCTTATCACTTAATCAAAATTGAGTACTTGAAAGCCAGAATTCATTCAAATCAAAACTGCCAATTTTTTTTTCCATTGGCATTTTTGAGAGTTATGGTCCGTTCATCATCATTCTGCTTTTGAATAGGCAGAAAATTTTCGTAAATTAATCCTGTCACTGCTTTCTTATCAAATACAACTATAAAAATGCATCTAGAATTCGTATAAAAGTCATCTTTGAGTCGTAATTGTGTATTTAATATATAATACACTGAGCTGTTTTTTTTTATTTTGTGCCTTCATTTTCATTTTTATTTCCTCTTTTTTTCCCCTTTTCATTTCTACACCCTTTTACCTCTTGTATATGTGAGATCTACACTAGAAGATTTTAGTTTAGTGATTGATTAGAAAATGCCGCATCCCATATAACGAATTGACCACGGACTTAAAAAATTGAACTATTTGTATACTATCATTGGTAACAATTTAAAGTTATATATTGTGCATTTTCTCGATTCATTCCAATCCTTAGTTGAATTTCTTGAACCCTTCCGTCTGGAAGCAGAACAGAGTAGCATAGTGAAGGAAAAGGATCGAGCACTTCTCACGGAATTCAAAGCTTCAAACACATTCCAAACAGCAGTCGGGCCGAAAAGTGGGAATTTTTTGTCTTCTATTGGTGTTTCCGATATTAATCAGGGCATTGTGGATGGGGGAGTAATTAAGGGAACTTTTAATTAGTAAGCAGGCAGCCGTGAAAAGTGCCGGATTCAAATTACAGTGTCATCCTTCCTCACAGTTTGATGCGAAGTTTGGGAGACAGAATAAAATATTGTTCTGGTGTTCGTTCGGAAGGGGGGAGATTGATGATTAAAAGGAGACTCAATGCGGATATTTTTCTCTTTGTCTTTGTGCGGGGCTTGATTAAGAGCTGCGGACCCATAGCTTTACTTTGGAAGGCGTTTATTAAAAATGGTCTGCTTCATCAAAATGAATCACAGGGAGAAAAACGACGGCGGAAATGATTTTTGATTTGGGCACGGGACTTAAACTGTGAAAGATATTTAAAATTATTTTAACCTTGAACTTAAAACTTACTAAGAAATTTAAATTATGATAACTTAAACTGAAAACTGTGTTTGGGATTTTAAATTATTTTCAGCTTGAAAGTTTTTGAATAGTGTTAACCTCAGAAAAAAATAACTGGATACAATAACAAGCAACTTAATTACTACGGATACCCTAACTTCACAAAGACCCAGGAATTCAGGTTAACATTGTAGATATTGCTCAGAAGACTTACTGCCTCTTAGGGAAATAGATATTACTTATATAATCTTTTTTAACTCGAATCTTTTATTTCACGAAGGAAGCAATAAATACGCAATTAAAAGTAAATTTAACATCAACAGCATAAAAGGCCATTGTAGGTTACTGATTTTAAACAAATAGATATTAAATTAATAAATTTAAAATTTTAATGAAAGGCAAAATGTTACATTTCACTCAGAGTGGTAATATCTAGCCTAAAATTGGGAAATCTTAGTTGGATTTCAGATTATACGCTTTTCAAACGGATTCTGTACTTCTTTTTTAAAGTTTGGTTAAGTAGGAAATGTTCTTTCACGCGAATAAGGAGTTTAGAAAGCATAAAAATTCTTAGTCCTATAATAACCAATTCAGTAAACTCTTCCTATAAGAAAGACTTTGGACAAGAACTGCTTTTGTGAGACAAGGAAAGAAAAAGTTCTTTCACACAAATAAGTCGATTGGTCCGTTGTTATTTCAGAGGTATCCTAACAGATTCTCTGTAAACTTCCTTTAAAACAAATCTTTGGAAGGAATATGTAATGAAGATGGGGGCAGGACAGTTTATAACGTGTTATTTTCAAGGGTAAAATATTATTTCTCAGAGCTTAAGAAAGGGGAAAATTCGTGTATAGGTCTCTTTAATAAACATGATTTTTCTCTAAATGTTATGTCTCAACATTTGTTCGACTCGGAACATGGTTATAATGAAGTCTTTGTATACGAATTATTAAAATAATAATGTATAATTGATGAAATATTACTGAACATTTCAGAAATAGGCCTAAATTAAGTAATTAAAATGTTAAAATTAAAAAATGACAATAACAGAGACAATTTTCTTAAATTCAATATACCGCTATGCAAAAAGGTAAATAATTTTGAATTATACAGCATCTCTTTGTCGCTCATTATCCCAAAGCAATGCTCAAGAGAAAAAAAATTAAAACTTACGATCTATAGGGCAAAAATTTTCTATCTGTTGAAAGTTTTATTTTATAATACCGTGTTTACCACTTTCCCTAGCTAGTCCTCTGCACTTTTAAATTTGTTGCCATAAAGCAATTTTTTAACACAACACAATCAAGAGTACAAACATTAGTGTAGAAATTTTCCATGAAAAATGGTTTATTCCGTAGATTCATTTATAAATCTTTTCTAGTTTGTCCATCTCTTTATTTGACAGCTCGATGCCACAAAAGAAAAACTGTTGCAAAAGCACTGTCGACGTTGTGATCTTGAGTGAAAAAACTTTTCATAAAATGAGAGTTTCACTCCGACGTTTCATTTTTAGCTCTTTTGGGAAGGTAGACCACTTAGAGCGCCCAGCCATTTATCTCTAGGAGACTGGCGATGGGCAAAAGAAAACCAGAAATCAGTCTTCCCTCTATTCACCATCAACTAATCAACTTAAAGTCTGTCTATTGAACTTCTTTTTTGCCGCCACTTTTTCGCCTCCTTTTGACTACTCGCTATTAAAGCTTCTATCGATTGCTAAGCTGTAGAGGGTGCTTTACTCCCTTCAAATAACTCCATTATCTCTCTCGCCAACTTGTTCAACACCTTCTGAAATCCTTCCGTCGGGAGGATTTCCTTCGCCTCTATTGCCGAGTCACTGGTTGTCACTGTTCAATAACTCAGAGGATTTTAAATTCTTTTCTCCTCGGATCGAAGCGACCATGAGCTTACCACATACAACTTCAAGATACAATGGCTTTTCCAAACATTTGCAGCGCTTTCTCTCAAATGTTCGTTTTCATTTTATCACAACATTCTTATACTGTAAAAAAATCAGTTTGATTAAAACTTACGATCTATAGGGCAAAAATTTTCTATCTGTTAAAAGTTTTATTTTATAATACCGTGTTTACCACTTTCCCTATATGATTTTTAAGAACAAAATTTTATTTGTATTCTAAACAGTGGGATTTTTCTTTATCTTAACTTTTATATCATTCATATCTTATTTTTCATATTTTCTAATTTTTAGTATTATTATAAATGTTATTTAATCGCTGTTTTAAATTCACTACCAGGTGGCATCATTCACATGGAGTCAAGATTTAATTAAATTTCTCGATTAACTGATAAGTAAGTTCAGAAAATATTAAAATATTGTACGAGGGTAAGTCATTAAGTTAGTCACAAAAGATAAGAAAAAAAATAATTTACCATGATAATCACTTGGAAAAAATTTTATTTTTCAACATAATCTCCACCGATGTTGATGCAATTATCCCATCGTTTTATCAGCGCCCCAACTCCAGCTGCATAAAATTCTTTCGGTTGCTGTCTCATCCACAATAGGACTTCGTGATGAACGCCGTCATCATCTCATCGTCATTGTCAGATGAAAATCGCTTGGGGCTAAGTCTGGGCTGTTAGGTGGATGCTGTAGCACTGAAAAATCAGACATAGCCCCAAGCGATTTTCATCTGTTTGGTCCACTAAAACAACATCTTGGAGGCAAACACTTTGCAGATGATGACGATGTTCAACACGAAGTCCTACTGTGGATGAGACAGCAACCCAAACAATTTTATGCAGCTGGAATTGGGACGCTGATAAAAGGATGTGATAAGTGCATCAACATTGGTGGAGATTATGTTAAAAAATAATATTGTTTCCAAGTGATTATCATGGTAAATTATTTTTTCTCATCTTTTGTGACTTACTTAATTAATTACCCTCTTATTGTCATAGAGAACATGCAAGAGTACAAAATTTCAAACACCAGGAAATGAGTGGAGAATCTATTAGAAAATTCCTTCTGAAAAAATTCATCCTGAAAATCCTTTTCTCAGATCCTTCTGAGTATTCAATTCACTATTAAGTAATTAAAATTGAAAAATTGTAGTTTTACTCATATTTTCACTGATCGTGTATACTTGACTCAAAATACCGGTTGCACTTTGATATAAAATGTATTGATATATTATTAATGAATTAATTATGACTCTATTTTAAAATTATAGAAGAATATTTCATTCCTAAATTTCATTCTGATAACTTCAAATACATAAGAATTATTTAATTTCAGTATTAAAATTTCTTAACTATCTTTCCGTTCAAACCGCTTTCAATATTTAAAGATATATATTCAATGTATTCTTATTTATTTAAACAGAATAAAAAAGTTCTCAAAATTGCCTTATTTATCCAAAAACAAGAAAAATTTATTTTTATATTAATTTCCCTACATTTTGCTTCCTTTTATTCCTTAAATCCTTTTAATTTTTTGCTTTAAATTTCAAATTTTTTGAAATTCTTTTAGTTATTCAAACTCGATGTGAATTTAAGATTTTAAACATCTGAATACTATGGATACAATTAAAATATTACAGATATAAAAGATTACTTATAGTTGTGGGTGTGGGAGGTGGGGGGCATCATAAAGGTGTATATGGTTATTTTGTAATTTTCATATAAAACAGTTTTTAAAAGCATGAATTAAACGAAATTAGATCAATTAAAGAAAAATAATTGGACATTTAATTAAAGAAATGTGTATATTTTAAGCCTTAAGAATGATATAAAACAAAAAAATCTCCCAATTTAAAAGTCTCATCAAAAATATTCATCTTTATAGATGTCTTTAACGGCGAACGTTAGAACCTGCACTGTATTATCCAAGTTATATACTTAACCATTTTTAAATATTGAGGTGTCAATCACGAATAACCAACCAATTGAAACTTTTTTCTTATCCTGATAAAATGTGTGTCAGTCAATCGTAACTATTTTCGTAGTTCTTATCTTTCAAAACATACTTAATAGTCGTCATATCAAATCTCATTAAAAATCTGCAGCATATTTTCAATATAAAATTAGGAGTAGCTTATCCATAAATGAGAATTTCAGAAAACAAATTAATTATTTGAAAATTGTTTTAGAAAATTAATCAAAGTAATTTGCACATATATAAATATGTAGTAATTTTGAAAACACTTTTGTAAAGAGAAACATTAAAAAAAATCTGAAATACTTTTGTTCAAAAATGAGCCTCCAAACCTAGCCACATATAATTAAGTATAAAAGCACGCATTGAATTACTATTAAACATATTATGTAGCTTGTATCTTTTTCAGTGTTCTAAAATTAATTTAAAATTGACGCTTTGTAACTATCTTTGTATGGTATTTTGCAAAGATAATTGATATTTTAAAATCAAAGCCTGACGCTGTCTCTCCTCATTATAAATAAAGAAAATATTTCACTTAACAAAGGAGGTCGCTCTTTAAAGCAATTCAACTCTGTTCTTGCAGACATTCATTTGTCATGTAGCTTGATTTTTATGTAATTGATGAAGCTGAAGTTTCGTAATTATGCCTGTATCATCATTTTTGTATCTTCAGTAATTATATGAAACCGCATTTATAAAAATACCATCTTGATTCTTAATCATGCCAAGTCACAGAAGCATTTTTCTCATCTTTCATTCAAAGTGTTAATGAGTTTCTTTTATATTATTTCATTTTAGTTTCTTACATACTCTTGTTTATATTTTCATAGAAACAGGTATCTTTATTTGAAATTTTTAATCTTTAGAATTAAATGCTTCGCTAAAACTCACAGGTTAAGCTTAAGTGGGAGTCATTTCTTTTCTGCTCATAGGATGTCAAGTGACAGATTTTACCAAAATAAACTTTAAACAAAATTTGTAACAACGTCTTTTTATTGTTGTGTGAAATTCAAACCAATTTCAAGTTTCAACAAAACTTTTAAACACGTATTTTTGCCACTGTTAAGGTTATGATGAAAAATAGCTTTTGCCATTTCTTTTCTGCTCATAGGATGTCAAGTGACAGATTTTACCAAAATGAACTTTAAACAAAATTTGTAACAACGTCTTTTTATTGTTGAATGAAATTCAAACCAATTTCAAGTTTTCAATAAAACTTTTAAACGCATGTTTTTGCCACTGTTAAGTTATGAAAAATAGCTTTTGCTTTTTTGTACATTAAGTTATGAAAAATAGCTTTTGCTTTTTTGTACATTAAGTTATGAAAAATAGCTTTTGCTTTTTGTACATTGAGTTATGAAAAATAGCTTTTGCTTTTTTCTTAACTTCAAAGAAAAGTTTCCACTTTCACTTTTTAATTCATAACATACACACCGTTTAAAATATTTGCGCTGTAATACACTTTTTAAAGAATGCTTTTTAAAACTGTTTCAATTTTTGGGGTTACTTGTTTTAAATGGTTAAATTTTGCTTCATATTTCAGTATCTTTCATTTTCAGTGTATCTATTTGGCATGTCATAAATCTTTTTAGTATCTGTCTTTCAGTTCGAGTTCATTTAATCATAAGATTTTTATTTGACTTCGTAACTTTTATTGATTTTTATTGCAGAGCTGAAATATTCTCTCGAGCTGGCTTTACAGCTTTACTTTTTAAAACAATGCAACGGATATTTATTCGTTTTAACTTTTTATCATCCTTTTTACACGCTTTTATTTAGCTTGATTTATTTCATGTTTGTACAGATGGAATAGAGTAATCGATTTGTCAATGTATTCATGTGTACTAGAGTTCTGAAACTTTGTACAATTGTGTGCTTCTGGTGATAATATAATATTTTAATATTTTCAGAATTGAATAATTAGTTAATCAATTTTTTAAACTTTTATTTTACATGAGGGGCACCATCTGGTGGTGAATTTCAGAGAAACTTGACTTCAAGTTTCTATAACATATATATGAAGCATATTAATAATTTAAAAGTAGAAAATTAAACAAATTTTAAAAAATTCCGTTTTAATTAATTTATTAAAAAGTAGAAAATGCGTTTCTTATCTCAAATATGGACGTCAACAAAAAATCGCCAAAGTGCGATGCGAGGAAAACAGTACAATAAAAAAATGAAACCTCAATTAATATCATAAGAAAGAAAATTAATTCGTAAATATTCATTACAAATTAAAATGTATTGATTAAAATTCAAATTTGCTTTGAATATTTCTGTCAACGCCTTAACAGTTTTGATTTGACGTCAATATTTTGATTGAAAAATCATTTTCTTTTTTTTAATCGTTCCAACCAAGTATTTTTCATTCTTTCAACAAGTATTTCATCGCGTGTCATTTTTAAGCACTTATGTATGAAAGAACTTTACATTTTTTTTAATATCAGGAAATCAGATTTTTATGGACACTTTGTAAGATTTTAACGTGACAAGCGTGAAGATTTAGCTTCAGAGGTTAGCAATACGATTACAATAGCAGCTTTCCTATTTCTGGCGTTATATTAGTGGCTTGGGGTGTCTCAGCGGAAGGATTGTAAGGATATCAAGAAAGACAAATCTTGATACTTCTTCCACTCTTTCCTACTTGACGTGTAAAAAATTTCCATCGCTCTTTCAGCTTAATATTTTACTTTCTTACTGTGGTAACTTAATTTTTAATTGTATTTGGAGACAAAACTCCTTTGAAATGCTCAATAAATTATTAAACATTTCCGTAACACACATAGTTCTATCGTTTTTTCATCTCAAATTGCTCTCAGCTGATACGCAACTGATTCTTGAATAGTTTCCACTTTTCCATTAAATTTCAAATTTTAAGGTAGATCGCAGACCTGTAATTAGACAGATGCATGAGCACAAGAAAATGCACAGGCACAGGTCTCCTAAAAGTAGTAGAGGTTAAATTCATATCACTGTTTCAAGTTTCAAAATCCTTCCTCAAGGAACCTTGAAGCACGACCAGCATAATATATTGAAATGACAGAAAACACAACTTATATCTGTAGATGGGGATTGCACTAATGAAAACCTTCTAAATCATCCAGGTGTGAATAAAGCTCAAGTTCTTCCTCAAGTACGAGCAACATCCACCCCTCCAATGCTCCGTCTGATTGACTCATCGAATCTCCCAATCTTGAAGCATAGAAACTTGGCAAGTATTTGCGTCTTGGGGTCACCGAGAAAATATCAAAGTTTCATTCCCTAACCGAGAAAATATCTCCCTTAGAACCTATGTATTCAAATGCTTGCCCTAACTATCAGCATGATAAATACTGGTTTCTAGATGGAAAAATATCTCGACATAGTTAAGACTGTTGAATTTTGGTTATAGGTTTGAACTATAATTATGAAATCACAGGCGCTGCCTTGGGGGAAATCTCTCGAAAATCCCTCTGATCCCATTTGACTGTCACTTCCAGTTCAAGTGGTCGCAATACCCGGTAAAGCGTTGTTATGATCATAAACAATCCTCAGAGGCTGAATTTAAATGTATTTGATGGACGGAATGCTTCTATCATGGTCGGTATATTCAGTGTTTAACTATTAGTTCCTCGTACGCCTCGGTGATTAGTGATAAGGTCTCAGCTTCTTGAGCGGTGGGTTCCAGGCTCCAAATCCAACTCGAAAAAATATCTGCCGTGTATGTTGGCATGATGTACGTCAAATTTGACGTTGTGGGTTAAATATATTCCCGCTGGTGTGGCAGGAAAGTTTGGAGAGGATTAGACCAGCTTAATCTTCTGGACACGGCTCAAAATTACAAGGTCTGTCCCAAAAGAACCCTCTTATGGCTTCAGAACGAGGCGTTAATATAATAATGAACTAAACAATTAGCTCCTCTACATCTTGGTAAATTTCCAGCCTAAAAGAAAAATTACAAATTTAGTTCAACAGGAAGTCCTTTTGAAAGTAATTACATTCTACAATGAAACCTGTGTATAACGATATCATCTATAACGATAAACCAGCCTATAAGGATATTTTCTTTGGACCCGGAAGAATTCCCATTTACTCAATGTATTTTGAACCTGTTTTTAGACGCACTTGTCTACAATTGTATCTCTTAAAAAAACTAGCACAGTATAATCCCGATTTTTTCCCCTTGGTAAACGACACCATGATCCTGAATGTGAGATAACCGGGTAATAGGTGGAGTAAGGACTAGAAACCGGAGCCTACTGTAGCAGGGAGATCGATGTGGGGCGGGTTTGTAATACGAATCAATAAGCGCAATAAAATTTAATATATTAGTGCAAGCACATAAACATTAGCTGCGCAAATGCTCAAACTGACTACAACAGTGTTTATCAACCTTTTAGTATTTGCGACCCAATTTTCAATCAATAATGGGAAAAGAAATAATAATGCGAAAAGAATGGTTGGCCCCACAACGGATAGATCATATCTGCAAGAGTTTGTCGCATAGTATTTGTTTTGCCTGTGACGTCATCGTACCAGTGTAGGCGCATGCGCGTGATTGTTATGAATTAGCTTTATGGAAGGTTATAAACAAGTGTAGCGTGGAAACGCGATTAGCTAGGAGGTTGATTCTGGTGTCATTTTAAAAAACTTGAAGAGTATTACTAGGACCCAAAGTGATACAATAAAAATATTTATCAGAATATAAGTAAAAATCGGTATTAAATTGTTCAAACTCCGCGTGTTTTTTTGATTATAACATGCAGAGCTTTCTTTCGAATTCTACGAAACTTACCGAATACTTGAAAACACGTAAAATAAACATTGCATTAAAATTAGAATTCAAAAATTTGAATATTACCAGAAATATGAACATTTGTAGCAAATAATGTTTTACTGCGCATACGTGAAATGTAGTTATATATACTGTCAATAGAGGGCGCCATCAAAAACTACTCTAAATAAAACATAAGAAAGGCGCAGTTCGGGTCCGCGCCGTAGATTTTTCGTGAAAAGCTTATCAAGCAAGCTTATGTAGCAAAGGTCTGTGGTAGCTTGTGATTTATCTATTCTGTAACCATTATACTACTCTGTGTAAATATTGCATTAAAGAGACTGATAATTAAATTACATATTAATACGAAACACTTGTTTTATTATTTTATTCCGACGTTTTCGCGAAAACTCTACTGCGCGGACCCGAACTTGGTATTCTCAGTTAAATATAGAAAAGGATCTCAGATTGTCTATTTTTAATATTAAACCTTCCTTCGAATAACTTTGCTATACAAGACAAGCCCAAGGGAGTCACTAATAGTTATTAAACTTCGTTTTAATTTAGTATTGATAAGTCAATTATTAAATATATTGTGCAGTACTGATACAAACTTATTTATAAGTGTATTATATCAGTGTAAATGTGCATTTTATTTTTTATGTCAGAATATATTATGGTTTACTTTTCTTTCAGTAAATTAATACATTTTCTAATATTATTAACTTTTTTATATGCTCGCGCCCCCCATAGCGTTACCACGCTCCCTAGGGGGCACGTCCCACAGGTTGAGAATCGCTGTCTACAACGATAGTCTACAAAGATAATTTATCTATAACAATATTTTTCCTAAGTCTCTACAATATCGTTATAAACAGGTCTTACTGTACAAGACAATTTTTCTACTTTACTAACTACTTATATAAAAAAAAAACCATATACACGCTCGCACGTTTTATTTTTCTTGACAATTTTATATCGGGCATTAAGCCACGAAGGCCCATGCCAGTATGAAAGTGATTTTATTTTAAAATTTGAAAACAACTTTTAATACACCAAATCTTGAAGATTTCAGATGGAACGAAGGTTTTTAGAAAATTTCAGGCCGTTTACTTCATTCTTGAAAGCATTTAAACAGGGCACTTTAAGAAAGTTTATTTATAAACTTAATTTATTAAGTGTAATTTAATCAGAAGATTTCCTATTTTGCATTTTAACTGGTCTATAATATTTATGTATACCTGAATGTTTTGTCCTAATAAGCTGTACTTGTTTCAATCGCAATTTTTTTCAGACTGAGGGGAAAATACAGCATTTAAATTCCACCTTCATTATGCCGCGTCATTTCTACTCTCCATGTAATTGAAATTACATGCTCGTCACGGAAGGTATTAAATTATGAGAAACATACTTAACCTCATCGAACATCAATGAAAAGAACTTTACCTTTCTGTAGAAACAAATCTCAAGGTTTATTGAAAGTTGTTCACTTAGCCTTAAAAACAAGCAAAAAGAAAACATGTTCCAATCCAAGTGCAAACACCAGAGCCATTTGTGAATGGCAAAGTGTTGCGTCTGCTCCTCAGAAATAACAGCAACCCTAGAAGCCCTGGAGAAGACAAACATTATTTCGGGTGCTTTATTTTCTCCTTGCCGATCGAAATTGTTACCTTCATTTATCGGCATCATTTTATTTCGAAGGAAGGAAATGACCATTGAAGGAGGGAGAAAAGAAGAGAAATTTGCTGGGATGAAAAACGGTCATCAGAGATGTGTCTGGCTTTTTGGAAGAAGACTCTCATCTGAGGGTCTTCCAATTTTCTACGAAATGAAATCCCATAAAGCATCGGTGTTGCGGAGGGTGGTTACAAAGGACCGGCTGAGTATTATGAAGAAAGAGCAACATCCGGATCCAGATAGATAAGAGTCGCCATCTGCAAAGGAGATTCACTAATGTCACAGAAGAGATTTACTTGTAATGGATTTCTATCTGTTCGGGAGGGAAAAAATGGGCCTTTCTTTTCATCGCTACAACTCTTCTCGGTAAACTTTCGTTAATAACATATTTATAAGCGTCGACAATTTTATGGAGCAGACGGTAGATGTCGATAAAAGGAGATAAAGTTGCAATCGTCCGCTGCTTCTTTTCCCCATAATTGCTTCGTAAAAGAGCTCTTTTATTTTTCTCTTGTCTCGGAGCAGGGATTAACGGAACAACTGGTGGGGGAACTTCTCCTTGCTAGAGAAAAAGCACTCCTTTTTTCTAAAAAATTACTTCTATTCTGCATAGTGTAGGGAAAACAAATGCTCCCAAACTTAAAACAATAATAGGTGAAACGAAAGCATATCACATCATTAGAACACGCAAAATTCAGTGAAGCTAGTAAATCCATGCGCAAGTATTATAAGTGAAGATTCTTTGCAAACAGTTCGGTATATTCTGCTATAAAGTCGTAAATAGATGTTTTGATAAGTTTTCCTGTTTTCCTAAGTGCATAAAAGAAAGAATAAACATTTTTCCATGTTTCAAGTGCGTAAATATAAAATAAAGTTGAAAAACTTTCACAAATCACATGAATGCACTCTTTGTGAAACAGTACTGTATTATTCAAAAACAATTTCATCTCTATTCGGGTAAGCTATTTATTTCTGTTTGTGTATTTTTCAAAACAAATATTTTGTTGAGTTTTAGAAAGTGCTTAATGTAAGAGATATAAAGGACAATTTTCATATTAATTTTCAAAAACAAATTAATCAATTAATCTTATGACCCCAGGATATTTTTCATCTTTGCAGTCGAAAAGAATCTATATAAATTTTAGTCAATATGAAAGTAGTACGAGACGGTTTTCTGGTGCGATACAAATAGATAGATTTTCAGAAATACGAGACATTCATTTCATAAGAAATAAAGAAGAGATATATTTCCCTTACGTTTTAAAGTGCATTTAGTAGATTATTCATTCATCGTATAGCCATAATTCGCATTGTATCATTCGACTTTAAAAGATGTCGCTTGTTCGAGGCAAGCTTTATTTATTGAATATTTTGATTGACAACTGAAGCTTATGTAAAAAAAATTTATTTTGATCATAATACAATTTGTATATTTCAGACGAAACAAATTAGTTTAAAATAATTTTAAGTTTAATATTTACAGTTTATGTAGATGGGTAAAATGGTTTTTAAACCGTGTAACTGCCCATACTTTTATTCTTTTATGCTAATAATAGCTTCTCATGATTTTGAATAAACTGGGCAATTTTCATTTAGTATCACGAAGCATTAATTTTACTTTCTCCTAGACGAAGTATAAATAATGTATTATAATTGTCAAAATTTATCCTCGAGATTTAGATGAACCTCTACGTTTTACGTCTATGTGTTCGTCGGTGTGTATGCGAACAAGTGCGATAACTCAAAACACAAAGAGTTAGATGGATGTTTGGTGTGTATGTGAACAAGTGCGATAACTCAAAAACATGAAGAGTTAGATGGATGTTTGGTGTGTATGTGAACAAGTGCGATAACTCAAAAACACGAAGAGTTAGATGGATGATATTTGATGTGTATGTGAATAATTGCAATAACTCAAAAACACGAAGAGTTAGATGGATGATATTTGTTAGGTATGTGGTCTTTGCATCAAAACTAGAGAGCATATACTTGACAAAATCAGTACACTGGAAAACTTTCTGTCCGTGGCTTTGTAAACGCGATAACACAAAGATGCAACAGACTAAATGATGAGACTAAAGACAGATGAAAATTGCCATATGGACTTTACGCCAAAATTATAGAGTAATATCAAATTTTGGACTAAATATCTCAAAGGGTTGGCTGTCTGTCTATCTATACGTGTACGTGTGGAAAGGATAACTTGAAAATGTAACAAATTACGATGATTACATTTGGCATCAAATTGTTGATGAGTAGCAAATTTTGGGCAATTGAAGGAAAGAAACACACTGTCTGTTTCTTAAATGGTTGTTTCTGTCTGTTTGTGTAAAATCAATTTGACTTCGGAGCACATCTGAAAAGTGTGGTTTACAAAGAGAACGTTTATTGAAGGATCGCATAACTCTGCAAGTCCGATCCATCAACGTTGTATTGCTTTGTTCTGCAGTAGAACTTGCATTTTTTGGAGAATTCAACTCATTCAACCACATAGATAAGCGATGCCAAAATGAAATTTGCAATGGAAATTGGGATTTCTGTAATTCTTTCACTCCATATTGCAGTTGGCGGCGAAAATTGGAACTAAATTTTTACATGAATCGAGATCCTATGGAGCTCCAAACACCTCACCTTATTTTATGGTCATCCTGTATTCATGCTTGTTCTGTACAAGTACAAATCACGGACATTGTAGGATAAAAAAAGTCAATCTCGTCAAATATCAGGCATTTGGTCACCGACGTATCTTGAATAGGAATCCATCGCAAAAGACACGAGACCTGATTCGGGGCTCAATGTAGTGGCACATTCAGCTCATAAAAAGGTACTAGGCACTAAATACATGAAGAATATTCTTCCTTCGATTTCTCATGTAATGAGAAAGTCGTTGGAAGGACACTCCCGTTTTTTTATATTAAGTGTAAGGCAACAGTTAATATTACGATTGCAATAAATTATAGTTTTATATCCAATAATTATTTATTTTAATTAATGCATAGAAAAAACCCATCTCAAAAATTATATGAATAGTTTAAATGAGTAATAGTGAGAATTAGTGTCAATAAGTTATTAATTTCTTTACTCATAAATTTTTTAATGATTGTAAATGCAATTTTGACTCTAAACTTTTAATCCAAAAACAGTTTTTAAGTACGTTTGCATTAAACTACGCATTGAAAATAAGATAAACCTGTGCAAAAGAAAATGATACAACGTTTTAAAATTTTAAAAACCGTTTTCGGTTATTTTGAATCCTTGAACGTTCCTAGAAATTGTTAACTACAGAACATCCACATAATAAATGAAGAAACGTTAAAAAACCTGAGAAAGTGTAGAAAACAAGTAAGCCAAACACGAGTCGTGATTTGCTGTAGACGAAAACACTCGTTTCCCCGCAACTGGTAGTGGCCAGACAGCTATATCCTGCTGAAGAAGCCTACAATTATAGCTTAATTTGGTCAAAAAAGAGCGAAAATAAATTACCCGGTTTTTACCACTTTTTGTAACAGCTTAAAGGTTGGCCTTTACCTCGTTTATGGACGCCCATCGCATTAGAGAGCTACAATTCTTTACCTTATTGAAGAAAGAGCTCGTTCAATCGGAAACGGAGCGTGAGAGCCGGCAGTTAGGGGACCACACGCAAATTTATACAGCACATTACCTCGAGACTTTGGGAAGAATTTTCACCTTGAGATCACTAGGGGTGGTTGATGATATTATTTTACATCTTAGCGCAGCTATTGAAACTTCAGAATTTTCCATAGAGATGTATAATCGATAAAATAGGAAACTCGAAGAAATTTAGTTAGAATCTTAAACAGAAATTTAATTAGGGTTTAGCTTAGAATCTTTATTTAATTTTACGGTTCAAGAAGACTTATTAATTTATATTTATTTTCTTTGCTTTTTTAGGATATTATAAATTAATTTTGAGTCAATTGAATCATCGAGGATTTGTGTCTAGAAACAACTTTTTTCCTTTCTATATTTTTATATAAATAAGCTTTCAAAAAGTGAAATCACCTTTCCTTTCAATTAAAATATTTCGAATTAAAAGAATTTCAAGAATAAGCATTTCATTAACTTTGTTTCAATGCAAAGAATGCCATTGATAAATGAAAGTTTTTTTTTTATGTAAAAGCTTTCCAACTTGTAGTAGTTTCCAATTATACTTTTGCATCCACTTTCTATCAGCATTTCATTCAAAAATTACGCAATCTGACAAAATTCTACAATCTATCAACTCGATCAAAAGGATTTATCAGGTTTTTGTTATATATATAAACTGGAACCAAGGCACATTTTATTATTTTGTCAGTTTACAATAACCTGCGACAGAGCATAAATATTTTTAACCGAATTCATAAAAAAAATAGTAATGATATTGAATTGAATATTGAGTAACTCAAACCTCCAACATCTGTTTAATCTAGAGCTCCTTCTGATGCCGCCCCCATCTTCATTCAAAATATTCTGACCTAAAATTGGAAAATAAATAAAGCGCAATAAATAATTTTACGTCATAATTATAGAATATAATTTCCCTCTCAATAATAAAAATTTCATCGGGAATTAAAATTTGCTACTCTGAATTAAGCATCATGTTTAAGGGTTTTTTTTCTATCATAAAGATGGAAACATGGGCTATTTTCAACTGAAATCATCAGAATCTTTTCCGAGTTCAGACAAACTTCTGCGATAAAACTAGACCTGAAGCATTAATTACCGGGACCAGATACTATTTCTCGAACCGGGACATTTTCTGACATAAACTTTTTAAATTATTTGGTTTTTTTTCATGAGGCACGAACTGAATACAATCCCAAGAACATCAGAATCTTCAGCGTGACGGGTGATACTAACATTCATCAAATAAATGAAAAATCTGGTTAAAATTCAGTCACATAATTACATTTTAAATATATATAATAAATCATTTTTAATTTCATGAGTCAAAACCTTGCATGTAAGATTAAAAGGTAACCGAGATTGGAAATATGGAAGTAAAATTGATAAGAAATTAATTTTTCTCTTTGCAAATTGTTAATATTTCCTGATAATGATTTAATAAAAATGAAATGTTTTTAGATAAAAGTTGTTCTCACCGTTTCATTTTATCTCAATGCAAGATATAGATTATTATAGAAAAGGATCTTTAAAACTAATTTCTTGAAAAAAATCCTGCGTAGACTCCAAAAACGTCTTCAACTTGCGAGAACAGTTTCTTCACGATCCCAGGTACATATGTAGAAAAAATTCTACAGACATAAATATAAAATAAAACATAAATTTAGTTAAACAGATATATTTGAGATGGGGTTACGAAATGTTGCAAATCAAAATGGTTTTCTGTGTTATTTTTCTTGCTAATACCAAAACTCACCCGATGTCAATGTTTTCGCAACATCAAAATCTAGGCCGCTCTAGAGGTCGGGGCTCATAATATCAAAATTTATGGCTTCAAAGTGTATTTAATTAAATCGGAACTTTGTTCCATTGGTGGAAGCACACAACTGCTAATTCACTCTCTCGTAGTCAGTTGAACAAATTGAACATCCAGACTCGTCTTCTAGTTCATCTCATATTAATGAATAATCGTAATTCTTTCTTGTTCCCATAGCAGTCATTGAATGGGTTTCACGTTCACTCTTTCTCAGGGATATTTCCCTCTCCTGCACTGAAAGTTCTTATTTCGCGGCCTTGCACGCAGGATTTGCAGTCACGATATTTTCCAAAGCAACTCACGTGCCACGATGCCCCGTCTTCCTCTACAACTGATAATTAGTGGCAGATTGGCTATTAGTGTTTCGAAAATTATAGCGTTCATGATCAGCGGTAGCTCACGAATTACTTTTGGCGATATGGCGTGATTTCTTCTAAATCGTTTCAGAGCTGAAGGGAGTGAAATTTGAAATTTGGATCCGAAGTCATTGCGCTGTCAGCGTGGTCATCTATTTCGCTCTGAACTTTTGGAGACGTGCAGTTTTAATCAATTCATCTCACGCCACACAATTTCGATACAGGAACATTACCTTTTACTTCATTTTTCAAAAGTAAAAAAGAAAGCGCTTCTTTTTCATGAACCTCCTTCAGCTCAGACTAACCTCGCTCCCAGAATTTACGATTGAAATTATTGGTTCTGCTCAAATCATTGAATACAAGGGACACTACTAGCACTACTTTTGGATACAATTACTTCCTTTACATGAAGAGAAGGCACTAAATACTTTATTAAAAACATAAATTTAACAACATGATATAAAAATTTTACAAATTATTGATTTTAAATAAATAGGAATTGTATTGTGAAATTTTAAGTTTTGATAAGAAATATGATTATGCCTTTCAATTGAAAATGTTGGAATATTAAGACTAATGCATACACATTCCATTAATAAAAAATATCGCAAGAAGATTTGCTTTTAAAAAATTTAAGATCTTTCTTTGATACCAATCTATGGTACATTATGGAATAAAACTTCTCATTCTTTCCAGCAAAATATCTGTTCTTCTTCCACTCAAAACTGAAATTAAATGAAAAATGGATGATACAATCAATTAAATTGAACGTACAGTGACTTCCAAAAGTATTCGGGCACTTTCAAATTATATTGAAATGGTCGTCTGCCAATTATTAAATTTCTTATCTCATAATGATAATTTTTTAATTTATAAATTATATTCTTAACAGAACTATATAAATTATTTTGAATACACAATAAAATTTTTTTTGAAAAATCAACAATTAAAATCTATACAAAAATTTACCTCGCAAAAGTATTCGGGCACTTTTAAAAAACCGCTAAAAATCAGTAAATATTTTGGAATACAGTACTTAGAAGGATATCCTAAGGTATCCACAAGAAATTTCGAACGTCTAGACAAAGAATTCACTGGTTTCTTTGTAATTTCTGCATCAGTATCTCTCCATTCTTCTGTCATCACTGATTTTAGTTCACTTTTCGTTTTCACGTAGTGTTTTCGTACTAAACTTCCAGTTCACTCCATATACGACCAATCGGGTTTAAATTTTGTGATAGAATATGTACTCTTCTAACTTATCGAAACACCAGGGGCAAGCGTTGAAATCCATGTGCGTAAGATCGTTACCGTAATGTAAAACAAAGTTGCTTCCCAAATTTAGGGCTGATAATTTTAGATTGACTTCTAACATTTTCATATAAAGAGAACCACCTATTGTGCCATCAATAAACACTAAATTTGACCAATACACCCCCATACAAGGACGACTCCACAACCATACTTCACGGCTTCTTTTAAGTTCTTATGATTAAGTTTCACGTTTTGATCTTCCTCATATCATTATTCGCCCATCTGAGCCAAAAATGTTAAATTTGCTCTCATCTGTTAACAAGACACGATTCTAATTAGGTATGGGCTGTTTGATTGTCGTCGATTTCGTAATGAAAGTCTGAGCTTTCAGTTCTTCGCACTCCCAATTTTTTTTTCCATCTCAGATTTTACAATACGGTTTCAAACGAAGTAACATTTTTTCATTGAATTCTCTAGAAATTTTATGGATTCTTCGAAAATTTTCGGACAATGAATATTCAATCTCCTCAAGTTAACTTTGGCGAAAGACCCCCTTTTGTTTTGTTCTCAGTGCTAATTTCCTATTTAAAGAGCTTTATCATATTAAGAACCGTCAAAAAGAATAGTTTTAATAATTTAGCAATTTTTCGAACTCCCGTACCTCCTTAAGATGAAAATACTAAATTTTCAAAATTCGTCGTTATTTCTTTATGCTTACGAGCCATTATTAGGCTGTCAACAGAATATCTTCGCAAAGTAAGCAAGGAAATGTAAAAGTGAAACAATTTTTTAAAGTCACCATAATACAAAAGTAAAATAAAAAATAGTAGGCGATAATTTTAACAAAGCATTTTTCGGAAATTGTTTCTTGACGCATTCGTTTCCTGTATTTCTATTTTCATTAAAAATTAAATCAATATTTTAAAAAAAAATTATGTTACGATATTTTCTGAATCAAATGCCCATGATGTGAAACAATTATTGACATTTTTTTTTAAATTCAATTCTGTAGAGTCTTTTCTACAAATTCCGGAAGTATCCATACCTTTCTAGGAGTCACCAAATATTATGGGATTTTATTTTTAAAATATTTATTTATTTTTAACCATTATTTACACTTTAATGGCAAGTTAAATGTTGAATACCCTAATATGAGCAAGTAAGACAAGTGATCCAGATTCCAGATGCTTCTTATTATTCTGCTTTGAGTAATCATTCCCACTTTTGTATAGTTGCTTCTGCAGGGTGTTTAAGAGGGGTGATAGTACACATAGAGACGAAGAATATTTACTGTAGAACAGTCCATTCTAAGTGTCAGGAAGAGTGAATTTAGATGTCTAGGTTGAGAAGAAAATAAAGAGAATAATAAGGTGCATAATTCCATTTATTTCGATTAGAGAAAGACTCAAAAGTCAATTCGTATTTAAGAATAAAGACTGGCGCACTTTCTCGAAGATTCTAAATCTTTGAAATCTTTCAAATAATTTAAATGGTCTTCCAGCAACTTAAATGCATTCTCCATATTAGGAGTAAGGGTCAGAGTTAAAAATTATTTATGGTGCCCCCTTCCATATGTGAGGATGCAGAAAAAATGCAAAATGATTTAATTCATAAATTTTTCAAAAAGAATAGAAGTGAAGGGAAACTAATTTTAAAAGCTAAAAATTAATGCCTACATTAGAAGGATATGAACAATATTGAGAGGTTTCCACCAAGACTTACAAAATGGCTTGTTTAACCCATGGAATGACGATAATCATTCAACATAAAATAGGTAAAATATAGAAATCAGCTACTGAATATTACATAAATACCAACATTTAAAATCAGTAATTAATTAGCAAATGTGTTTTCATCTTAATAAAATAAAACATCAATTAATAAATAATTTTAAAGACTCATTAAATTCAATTGCCCAAAGTAAGTGGAAAAAGATTAACTAGTGCTGCCATCTATGTTAAAAAGTAAAAACTGAAATTAGTGCACAGTTGGAAAACTGTGCAAGATAATGCGAAGTTTCAAAAATATTTATTTAAATCCTTTCTCTAAATATGTAATTAGCTGACAATGGCAGATTAAAGTAATTAATTTTATTATAATAATCAATACTTTACATTGTTTTTCTCTAAACTGTGGCGAACTTCCATGAGCCTCTTTTCATGTGGGATGTGGCTCAGGTGCCGTCCTAGTCATCTGAACACGGTTCAAGACGAAGACAGTCCCAAAATATCCCTCGTGTCGCTTCAGAACGAGGCTTTTAATCAAAACCTAAATTAAACTATATATATATATACAGACAAATTCAGAGTCTCGAAAGTTTTTGATTAGGGCTATATATTGGATAACAATACAATACTAAAAGATAGGTGAACTAAAGTGTTCTTGATTAAAACCGCAAGTTTAAAGTTTAGCACACAATCTAAGTTGAAATGTCTGATTTTTTTTCGCAAGTCTATTTTCTTGAGGCGCATATTGCAGAGAGGAAAGTGATGTAGGGAACGTTTGGCTAATGAACAGACAGTGGCGTAGCGAGAGTAAGCGGAGCCCGGGGCATAATATGATTTTTTTTCGCATCTAGTTGTCATCCTTTGTAAGTGTAAACAGCGCCCTGGGCATGATATGAATTTTTTTGTCTTAATTAACTTTAAAAAGGGCCATTTGTCTCCATGGCGCCCCCTAAGACTGGTGCCCGGGGTATTTATACTCCACTCCCCTCTTCTTTACACAAATGCGAACAGAATGGGAGAATTATTTGATGGGATAAACAAAATAGCAAAATTATTTGAAAAAAAAATGAAAAATTATTCTAGGCAGTGTTGTGAATTTTGTCGATTAAATAAAATATCTAGGTTCTGGTTTTCAAACCTTTTGGTCCACCCTATTGATATCTGATACTGTATACATTCAACCTTATGTTAAGAATATTTTTTAAAAAAATTCTCTTTAAACCATTCTTATGAGAACCACATATATCAAGAGAAACGTGTAAACTGCACTCATACCAAAATAGTACAACAACATGAAATGCTTTAGTCGGCGTGTTTCTATATTTTAATCATTGCATCTCAGAATAATGAGTCTTCTACGAGATGGTTTTAGTTCTCTTCTCAGTCTGAAAACACTCCATAATTAAAAGAAAAGATTCAAATGCATGCAAATATTGATGACAAGCTAGCAATCGGAACTCCATGAACAAAAATTTCCTTGATTTTATCTCAGTTGTGCCTGACGATTCTCTGGTTTCAGTGTTTCCGCGCACATTAGCATCTTGCAGGCCATCAACAACAATTCCAGTAAATGCTTTGCCAAAGCGAGCATTTAGCAAAGGATTGAGAGCTACCAGTTTTTGCTCGCTGGAATGCCCATCGAAGGACCTTGATAAGGCTACGTGCCTCCCAGTTTAATAGCGGTGTTAAAGAGGGCACACTCCCTCATTAATCCGCTCCCCTTTACATCCAACCACCCTCCGTGCTCTCCAGATCCTGATGAGGCGGAGTTTCGCTTGACCCTCATCTCGGAAGTCACGATTTATTTTGCAACCTCCTACAGGAGCTGTGACTCGCACACCGATAGATGCGCGCTTAATTAATAAAACGTTTTCGTGCGTTCCTCAACTTGAAACCTGTTTGATTGACCCTGCTTAATAACTTTCGATTCATAATGTGTGCAGCGAATGGAAGCAATCAATTTGATTAGAGGTGACGAACACAATGAGGAAAGAAATGAAACCGATGCTGTTGGTAAAACAAACCAGAACGAACCTCTCAAAGCAATAAGCATTTTGTATTGGATGACAATCAGAGATCAATTCCTGCTAAATTAAATGTTAATCTGCAGTCCAATCCATTCGCTATCAACCTCGAAATATCTCATTGTAATGGTATATATTGCGAATGTAAATTACGTGATATCTCGAAGCTTGTGGTTTAAATTCATTTTAACAAGGAATAAGTGTGCAGCCGTATGAAGCAAAAATAATGAGGAAAAACTTTCTTTTACAAAAGAGTAACCTTCAAGCAGTTTCTTTTGTAACCGCAATAATAATAACTTTGCATCATTCTGTAAATGATGTTTTCCCCCGTGATTTTTTTATCTGGTGCTTTTCCCTGTGATTTTCTCCAAAAGAGATTTGTTGAAAGACATCTTTGCAGAACAAAAAACATGCATCTAAGAAGGTTTTATTGCGTGAACATTATGAAGTATATTGTAGTGTACTAGTAACACTCTTGGATGGATAGATTCAATAGTGGTAACTACGAAATACTCTTGGAAAGGTATCTTTTTTAAATCCTTTATACATACCACTTTAAGGCTCTGTCTACATGTAATAAATGTTGAATCTTAGGAAATTCTTTGTTTTCTTTGAAATAAATATTTTGCAATCAGGCTTAGACATTTTTAACAACTTCAGCACCGAATGGATCAATATACCATCAAAAAACTAGTAAAGGTATACTCAAAGCAACTTTTACAAATTAGGTTTAGAATTTTTATATGGAATCAAAAAATTTCGTATTTTTTATATGCAAAGAAGATTTATATTAGTTAATTGCCTTTCTCATATTTATATTTCTCAAATAATGCTTTTCCTTCTAGTTTCCAGTGTAGAAAAACGAATAAAATTACGAATGATTTAAACGAAAAAACATTCTCAAATAATTAATAAAAGATTAACAAAGCCATTCACTACCGCAGCGATCTAACTGGCTTGGAGTCTTCAGCAACACTAACAGTAGGGTTGTTTGGGTGTCATGTGACAGCCTGATCTCGGCATACGAAGCAAACATTCACCTAACGGAATGACAATTAAAACTAGAGATTATATTTTTCTCTTTACAAATTTTAACTCATTCAGAATAGATGTTTTAAATGGATTATAGGATAGCGATACTTTACAGCACATAAATGAAATAGCATTATACAATAACAAATAGACCTGAGAAGTTTGTAAAATTTCCTGCAAATACTAGTATACCACTTCGTCACAGCCCGTGCTCTTACGACTGGCTAGTGAATAACCTTTATGGATAAGTGACGCCATTTCTAAGAGATTGAATCCCTGTTAAAGCAACATTTTCTCCCTAAAATGCAGTAGAACTTCTTTTAATACTGCTCCTACATTCGAAGCTATTTCAATCCGCGACACGAAATAGATTCATTGTTCATTTCTTTAGGAAAAGGGGTCGTTCTCTATCTGAGGCAAAGAAATTTATGATCTACCAAGAGCATTTTGAACTCGTGAGCGACATGTGGCCCACGACGAATTTCTTTGAGGCCTAATCAATGTAGCAGGATATAAAAGGTTTCGGTAAAGTTTCCCTTATTATTTCAGTTAAATTTTCTGATGATTGTCTCGAATGACAAACAATTATTAAGTAATTAAAATTGTAAAAAAATTAATTGGGGTTTTAAACCTTTGGTTCAATTTTTTTCTTTTCTATGGAATTCATTTCCAGGCAAGTAATAGTTCCTTAATCATCAGCAAACGAATGTGATCGTGATGTAGTGCTCCTCCGATTTGAAGATGAAATTCAGTGTAGTTTGAGTACCTGAAATAAAAAGCACTCTTAAACCATATTTCGTAACACTCAAATATTCGTATATGACATTATTTCCAAGTTTGACAGCACCTACCGGAGATAGAAGTCATTTTGACAATTATTTCCTTTCATGAGTTTCCAATAAGATTGAGAATCATTGATTTCGCTTTAGATAAGCTCTGAAAATTATCGCTGCGAAGAAAACTTTCCCAGATATAGAAAAGAGGGCAGCAGGAAAAAGATGACAAACTTCAAGAAGAAGACTACTTTTCTTTAAAAATTGAAAGTTTCTCTTTAGCTGTTTTAAAAAGCTCAGCTTTTCTTACCTTTACCTTCGTGTCTTAGACTTTCAGTTTGACAAGATTGATGTAACATGGCATGCTGCTGTTTCTATCGAGTTGTATCGCTCCTTTTAGTCCATTCATCAAAAGTATCATATATGGAAAAAAATATATAACAGCCGCTTTATTGCTTTAAGTTATTGACTTGGCCATCTAGAACAAGCCACTATAAGAATCAGGTGGATATCGAACCGGATAAGGGAGTTGAAAAATTGATTTTTGCATTTAAATAAAAGGCCATTAATCTGAGAGAACCATTTTAAATAAAAAAGAATAGGTGTCAAAACAACTATAAAATGAGCCGTCTAACGTTAAGATAGCTTAATTTAGTTAGGAGTACACTAAAAAACGTCAATTTTGAAAAATATTTTTAATTTTATTTTTTATTTGAGCAAAATTTTTGCAATTCCCCTAAAGTACGAAAAAGAATATTAAATGAAAATTTCAGATAAAGATTTCTGATTAAAAAAATTTCATTTTTTTCGGAAAAAATGGTCGACAAAAAATGCCTATAAGTACTTTTCTATCTGCCAGAATTCACAGATCGAAAAAGCGTCCTATTCTTAAAGGGTTTTTCTGCAATTTCAGATAGCTTCTATAGGGTCGTTATTCAGAGAAAAGTGCGGAAATTAAATTTGTAAAAAAAATCTTTTTTGGTTTAAAAATTCCAATTAAAGTCAAATATCTTTTGACTAGAATGCAGTATCAAAAAATCACGTGTACCATTGAAAAGTGCTATTTTTAGTACATTTTCAAAAAAAAAACCAACTTTATGACAGTTTTTTCTCGAAAAACAGTAAAAAGTAGTAAATTCCAAATTTAGAAGAATTCAGCATTAATTAAGAATGAGAGAGCTTGAGTAGTCAGTATGTAAATATGGTGTTATTTCTCATACTGTCTGGGCTGATTTCCTCTGTGCTTGCTGACAAATTAAAAGATTTTTCTTCGTAGTCTTTCCAAGGTCTCAATATTCTGGGAAAGAGATAGAAACATTCAAAATTAATGGAAAACGAAACAGAGGGCGAGGGTTCAGGATCTTGGCGGGATGTTTTTTCCTTAGACTTTGCATTGCTTTCATCAGAAACTTCTTGTACAACTTTTAAGGAGAAATAGACAGAGGCGAGGACGAATAGAACCCGGTGTATAATATAATTTTTTCGTTCCCAGTTGTCATCAGTGGCTTAGCGAAATATATTAGCATCTCATGCTTGGTATTGTTTTTCCTCCCCTTCGTCATTTTTAATTTCAAAAAGTAACAAAAACGCACTAACGTTTAGATCCCATGACGCGACTAAGACTGATGTCTGGGTATCTATACTCCTCTTCCCTCTACCCCATCGTTACATCACTGCCCTTCATCGAGAGCGGGACGGTTAACGAGCCCAACCCCATACACTTTGCCGTCAAGTAACGAAGAACTCACTGATTCTCTGCGATGATTTCTCAACCCCTTACTCAAAGTGCCCTCCTGGTGGGGTTCCCTGAAAAAGAAGCTCTTAGAATTCCTCTCCCTGAAAATTTCCATAAATTTGTATTTGTAGCAGACTCATTTCCAGTGTCCTCAACGAATGAATGGCATTACATTTTTGAAGCAATAACAAAAATTATTTTATTTTAAGTTTATTTTACAAACCTTTTTGTATCTACACTGAAGTGGCAAACGTCATGGGATACATCCTCATATCGTGTTGGACCTCCTTTTGCCCGACGAAATACAGCAACTCGATGTGGCATTGATTCAACAAGTCGTTGGAAGTCCTCTGAAGAAATATTCATCCATGCTGCCTCTACAGTCATCCATAATTTCGAAAGTGTTGCCAGTGCTGGATTTTTTGCACGAACTGACCTTTCGATGATGCCTCATATATGTTCAATGAGATTCATGTCTGGCGATTTAGGTGGCCAAATCTTTCGCTGGAATTGTCCAGAATGTTCCACAAACCAATCTCGAACTATTTTGGCCCGGTGACATGGCACAGTGTCATCCTGGAAAATTCCACCGTTGTTCGGGTACATGAAGTTCATGAATGGCTGCGAATGGTCTATAAATAGCTGAAAATAACATTTCCAGCCAGTTATTGGTTCAATTTGACCACAGGATCCGGTCCATGCATATAAAAATAGCCCACACCTTTATGGAGCCACTACCAGCTTGCACAGTGCCTTGTTTACAACTTGGGTCTATGGCCACGTGGGATCTGTGCCACACTCGAACTCTACCATCAGCTCTTAACAACAGGAATCGTTACTCATCTAACCAAACAACGTTTTCACAGTCATCTAAGGTTCAACTGATATTTCACGAGCCCAGTAGAGGCGCTGCAGCCGATGGCGTGTTGTTAGTAAAGGCATGGTGTTGGTCTTCTGCTGCCATATCCCATCAACACCAAATTTCGCTGCACTGTCCTCACGGACACGTCTGTCGTACGTCTTACATTAATCGTTGCTGTTATTTGATGCAGTGTTGCTTGTCTGTTAACACTGTCTACGTACATGTCGCTGGTCTCGGTCATTACGTAGATGCGGTGGGCCATGGTGGGAGGTATTGCCTGAAATTATATATTCTCGGCATACTCTTGACACTGTAGATCGAGAAACCTTGAATTCCCTAACAATCTCCGAAATGGAACGCCCCATGTGTCTAGCTCCAGCTAGCAATCCGCCTTGAAAGTCTGTTAATTCCCGTCATGCGGCCACAAACACATGCATCACTTGAGTACACAGATGAAAGCCTTGGAATGCTCTGTCCATTTATACATTTCTTATGCAATGCTACTACCATCTGTATATTTGCATATTGCTATCCCATGACTTTTGGTACTTCAGTGTATTTAAATTGTTTTTTATGCTCCTTTGATTATATTTACTTTGTGTATCAAATATTCAGTCCATACAAAGTGATTGTAACTTTAATATACCAGGCCTGAAAATGATAGTTTTAGTTAAAATTTTAACAAAAATTCTGTGTTTTCTTTCAATTATGCATTTTGGAATGTTTTTCTCCGTATTTGAGACATTTCGACCACCTCATGGGGTCTTCTTAGTTTTAAGCATCGAAGTTAGTCTTTGAATGATGTAAATAAATTATCTAACTAATAATATACTAAGAAACTCGTGGTTGAAAATAATGTTCATTTAAAGGGAAAATGTCAATGCTACCTTTTTAGTTAAATGCTCTACTATAGGGAATTATCTAAATGATGTATTGCATGGGCGTGTTCTTCACAGGGTCTTGTTACGCAATGTAGGGGCCCTTAGACAATGCAAGTTTTCGGGCCGCCCTTTCCCCCAACTTTTAAAAACCAGATATTTTTTTTTTATTGATTTTAATTAAATCTTTATGTAAGCAGTTTTCAAGTAACAGATATTATGACAAGCTGTAATAATAAAACATTTAATTTCGGGCCATCTTTAAGAGAATTGTTTACAGTATCTTGCGTTTAAAAAAGATCAAATTTTAAATTTAAAAGTCATTTTAGGCAAAATTGTAAACAAAAGTACAAAACCTTTTTTAACACAATCTAAACACTCTAATCAAAAGTTAAACGGAGCTGATGACTTGTAGTCAGTCAGCCAACTGAGAAAAAAATTGGACCACACTGATTTGCTTGCAAATTTGAAAACATGAAGAAAAAAAATTAAAATAATGTTCCGAAATTTAAATGAAACTTGATTTTAATTTCAATAAGTTTGAGCACATTGCCTTTTAAAATTAAATGAAAGCGTAAAATTAGATTATTCTGAAAATGCAGCAAAAAATTTTAGGGGGTCCCCAAAGTTGAGGGGCTCATAGGCAGTTGCTTACTTTGACTATTTAATATTCCGGCCCTGGTTCTTCAATTCAAAATTATCAAATAAAGTTCATCGGTTTTTTTTTGTTTTTTTTATTGTTATTTAGTTTTATTTTAACGCTTCCTTTTTCATACTGCAAAGCTAAAAATATTTTATCAAGTTGTCCTCATCAACAGTATATATAAAAAAATATATGATAGTAAAAAATTATTATAAATATATTATATATTATAGTATTAACTCTACCAAAAAATTGCTTTTAAAATATTCGATAGATGGCAGCAGAAGACAATACAGCATCCAGATAGGAAGCTGGAATGTAATTCAAAATGTGCAACAGAGAAGAGCCTTTATAATAATAAAATTCAACAAAAACAATTTTTTTAAACACACTTTTATTAAAACGCTAAAAAGAAGATTTTTTTATTAAAAATATTTTCTACTATTTGGTCTTTAATTTAGATTCTATTGTTATAAATATTTTATTAATTAATCATTTTTTCTCAAACTCGCTACAAGATGGCGCCCCTAGTACGGAATCAAAATTTAAATAAAATGAATGAATGAATTCATAATTAAGTTCTGACAATATTAAAATAGTGCATTGTCATCGGAAGCGCAAAATGTAGAGACTCTGAAAATTCTAGTACATCAGGAAATGAGCGAAAAACCGATTATAAAATTTCAATTCTACAAACATGAAACAAGCCAAGTTAATTAAAAAAGAAAGATACCTAGCAACTTCTTCAAATGATTGTTTTTTGGGCGGAAATATAAATTTATAGAGAGTTGTTTTATTTCTAAATATTTCTTTAGAAAATAATAATGGTATTATTTCTCAAGAAATAAAAAGTAAATTTCCTTTTATTTTTTTGTTACTTTATTGCCTCCTTCTTATCTTATTATCTTGAAAATTTTTTTCCTTCCTAAAATCTTTAATATATTTTTATCAGTTCCAAAAACTACAAGATTAATAAAAAGAAAAACTTAGAAGAGAGAAAAAGAAGGAATTTCGTTCAATCCGATCGAATACATTCAGTGGCAAATATTTTTGACTATCTTATTCAAAATATTGTATTTAAATACCAACCTATTAAGCACTAAAATTTCGGAAGCAGTGGCAAAGCTGCAACTTTTGCCGCCCGGGCCAAACTTGCAGCATGCCGCCTTTAATGTACGAGTTACATAAGGCTCATAAACTACAAAAATTAAAAATATATATACAGGATCATCGAAAAAGAATGCCTGGATTTTGCAACCTTATTAAAAATTAATTTATAAACATACGGAAATAATTCTTGTGTTGAAATGTTGTGAAAGAATGTAAGTTTTTCCTCCGCAGCCGACGGAAACCCACCAGTACGTTTGTGGTTCTCCAAAAGTGAACGTTTGGTGTGGCTTGCTGTACGATCGCGTTGTCGGGCCTTTCTTCTTCACAGAGACCAGCATAACCAGTAACATTTATCAGGATTTGCTGGAAATTTATGTCTTTCCACAAATTGATGATTTGGAAGATGTAACTGGGAATATCATCGTTTTCATGCAGGATGGATCTACTCCTCATTTATCCCCATCTGTGCGTGAAGCCTTAAATGAGAGGTTCCCCAACTCATGGATTGGACGAGATGTCCCAATTCAGTGGCCTGTATGAAGCCCCGATCTTATGCCTCTGGACTTCTTCTTCTGGGGATACATTAGGAACATTGTGTACAGTGAAAACATTACTGATATCAGCTACCTGAAACGTCGAATCATAGCCGCAATTGAAACTGTAACTCCGCAGATCCTTCACAATACATGGAGGGAGACTGTCTGTCGCGCGACTAATGGTGCACATATCGAAACGTATTGAAATGGGTATAAAACTGTGTACTTTTCTTATTATTTTAGTACCAAATTTAGGGTTTATTAATATGTGTTTATTAATTTGCATAATAAAATTTTGTAATCCCGTCATTCTTTTTCGATGACCCTGTATATCATTTTATTAGAAACGTAATTCTTTGCTTGACGCTCTCGATCTCTGCAGATAGGATGCGAAATCGCGCGTCCCAAACCAGCACATATTGGCAATTTACCGTCAAAAGACGGAAAATACGAATTAATTCCATTATTTATTTTTTATGTATTAAGCTACTGCCGTTTCTCTTCTCAGTCATAAAATTGTTTTCCTGAATGTCTGCTTTTGCCACCCCTTTCGAAGTGCCTCCCGGGAAGGACCTTAATTACTCCACTGTTCGGAAGCCGTTCAAGCACAGCAGATTGCATTTTAAGCAGGTTTTTCCTTATTATTATTTAAAGAAATATATATTCTCCATTGAATATCTTCGTGCGTGTGTATGTGTGTGTTTCATTTAACCCTTTCGCGTTCATTGTTTTCTGAGTGAAACCATACGTTGAGCATTTTTTCTACTGCGCATAGGCGAAATGTAGCTTAATTTTTCTTTCATAACTTAAGAGCCAGATATATAGGCCAACTTATATAAAAATTCCAGTTCAATGCCGTTAGTATTCACAGAGATATCGGCATTGAAAGAGCTAAATCGCTTTTGATCTCTAAGAGAAACAAAATGACGAGGTTTCTTGCACAAATTGATATTTTTTTAATTGAATTTTCTGAAGTAATATTGAATTTTATGAAGGTTTAATATCCTGAATACTCACGTATACTTATAAATTAAATATATTATTTAAATTGCATTTCGATGATAATGTATTCGGAGGAAAAATGGCCCTTTACCGTTCATTGGTTTCACTGTGAAACCACAAATTTCTAGAAAATAAAAAATGCTAAATTTTTTTCCTTTGCATATTTATAATCAGCTATATGTCTAATACTCATTTTTTTAAAACATTTAGTAATTTTCGAAACGGAACATGTAGTGAACTTGAAAGGGTTAACTGTGATACATGCCAGTCAAAGTATATAAAGAAGCGAAAATTATTTGCCGGCTGAAAAAATATGAAACAGCAATGGAATTTTTTCGCAGTGAAAAAAATGTGTTTTAATTAATCGTCGGTTGTGTCGCAACACCATAGATTTCTTAATCAATATTTGGAAGTGGTCACTCGAAACACCTCATTTTTAATTGTGGTCAAAAACGTGTACGCAATTTGCATGAAGTACCTCCTCGAGAAGACAGGTGCTTCATTTAAATTGTTACACTATTTAATGCATTTTACATATTTCTTACTGTATACCAGAACGTTATCAATGTATTAGGTATTTTATACATGTGTTTTGTTTTTATTAGTACAATAATGATGTAAAATATTTCTGTGATTACTTCAAACCGATAGCTCAAAATTATCAAAAAAAATTTTTGAATCCCATTGCATTCTCAAGTTAGTTCTCTGTAGACATAGTACCGCCAAAATCGTTGTATAAAAACATCTGAAACTTGAAGTAGCAGATAAGCAACATAAATTAATTTTCTGGTCCCCTTTCATTCACAGTCAATGAATGATGCAAACAATTTGAAATATATTGATTATAGATTTGACTTAATGATGTGAAAGTTAATGCAATACATTTATACCATCTCAATTTACCTTGTTCGACCACACATAAATAACTCACTCAAATCATTCTTTTTTTGCTGGAAGTGTAGAGAGTCTACTTAAATGAATATCCTGATCCCAATGAATAGTATCAGGGGAATCTTGTCTGATTTTTGACGGCTAATAATTCCCTTAAGAACTCTTCCGTCCTTTTAGATAGGGGCATTTAATCTAAGCACTCACCTTTTTCCTCAGCAATGGATCATTAATTACTCAGTCAGAGGGTGCGGTTTTCAGCCTGAGGGGCCTCATAACTGTCACCTCTCTTCTGACGAAGAACTTGTCAACAGAACACTGCTTATTATCGCTTATTAATAGCTTCGCTGGAACTCTGTGCTCCAACCTAAATTTAGCAGATTGCATCTTCGTCACCACGCCCATTGGACAAAGTAGCTACCGAAATTATTCAACCTCAAGAGATTAAATCACTTTCAACCAGTCATTGGCATCACATTTGATCTTCTTAATCATTTTTTTATCTGATAGTCGCACCATCATAAATCAAGTCGGGATGCGGTGCTAACAGGGTGATGGAACTTCCACAAAGACTTGTTATTTACAAGACCTCAATTAACAGCTTGATAGTAGTCCGAAAAGCATAAGAACGTGGGAATATTAATTACCATCGCGGTACTTATTCAAAGCATACAGTAAGACCCAGCTCTCTTTCATTTAATTCTGTTTCAGCTTTTATTCAGATTCTGTGAATTTATTTTTGAGCGCTTTTCAAACCATTGTGATTTTTTAAATCAGCGGTTAAATTTAAATTGATGGCAAAATCGCTCGAAGCCTTTACTCTGACACTCCCATTTCGTCTAGCAGTGGCCTTTCGATGTTCATGATTGGCCATCACGGGTATATTGTTAGGATAAAAAAAAAACATATTTGATTTTATAAAAATAAAAACATCCAATTATAGCCTTAAAATAAGCGACAGTTAAAAGTTTTCCTACGAAACTTTTTACGATACCTTGGTATCGAAAAGCACTTGTTGAATGAGATGTTACAAAAATTCTTACCCAAAAAACAGAATGTGAATTTCGAAAAAACCTTCCTCATCACACAAAATTATTTACTAGAATATTTCTGATTTTCATGAATAATTTATAAATACAAATGATAGTAAAGTAACTAAAATTAATGCAATACAAACTGATAATACATGTTGCAAACAGAGGCGGTTCCTATATAGGGACTGAGGAACTGCAACAGCCCCAACATTTTTCGGTGCATAAATATAATTACTTATTTATTTGGTTTTGCATCTAATCCAGCTATACTCTAATACCTCTAATATTAGATTATAGCTGGTAATATCTAAATGAAGAAAAAATCTTTTCCTTCGACGCTTTCTTCTGCCTTCGAAAAGCAGGAAAATCCAAGGTTACTTCACAAAATTTTCCCTATTCGCTTATTCTTAGAGAAGCTTTATCGCTTCCGAGCACTTTGAATTCCCTTTGCCCTATTTCCTTCTTTGGGCATGCGCATTTACAATGGAGTCTTGTTTTTTTCCCATGAGGCATTTAACTAAGAAAGATACTGGAAGCGAAACAGCACATACGACAGGGAAATGGTGTGTTAAACGTTTTTTGACTGCCGAAAAATATTTCGTGATATGAATTTTGAAAATAAATAATAAAGAAATCTGAAGAAATAATTGATGAGATAAATAAATAATTGATTTAAAAAATCATTGTGGATAAATTTGAATGAAGTTTTTTGCATTCGATTATTTTTCCAACAGATTTTACTTTGCAAATTTTGAAAAGTCTGAAAGAAAATACAACCCCAAGATTACTCTATACAATCCTATTTAGGGTCGTGAAATAGCTTTCCTTAGAAAAAAAACCAAAAAGAAAAAAACATGATCAGCTTCAAGTAACATAACAGCTTAAAGAATATCAAATGCAGCGTTTTCGTTGTTTACAAACACCTGAAACTTGAAGTTTCCAGATAAGCAACATAAATTAATTTTTTGGTTCCCTTTCATTCACATTCAATGAATGATGCAAACAATTTGAAATATATTGATTATAGATTTAACTTAATGATGTGAAAGTTAATGCAATACATTTATACCATCTCAATTTACCTTGTTCGACCACACATAAATAACTCATTCAAATCATTCTGTTTTTGCTGGAAGTGTAGAAAGTCTACTTAAATGAATATCCTGATCCCAATGAATAGTATCAGGGGAATCTTGTCTACTTCCTACATTTTATTTTGTTACCCAATCAAAATAAAATGTATGAAGTTTGAACAGAGATGTAGCGACCGAGGACAAGGAGGGGGAAAACATCAACGCGTTTATGCCACTTTTTAAAAGTCAATTCTGATGAAGGGGCGAGAAAATAATAGCTTGCCCTGGGTGCCATTTAACCTTGCTACGCCACTGAGTTCGATTGAATGTTAGCTTCTTAAAGAAAATCAGTGAAATAATTCACATAGAAAAGCACCACGGCACGCTTATAGATAGGTATAGATAGAATTATGTTAGTTGGTACTTATGCATATAATAATGATAATTCAAAACCGATCCAGCTAGAGGATTGTAATTCGGTATGAGATCTTAACACAAAAATTATCAATCCTGTATCAAATTTTGGACAAAATCCATAAAAATGAATTTTGTCTGACTGCCCATGTGCATCTTAGCATGATTTAATAGTCGCACGAATTAAGAAAAAGTTAGTTTTTTTACTCTCGAAATAAAACCAGAAGAGTAGATTTCATTTTAAGTATTTTTTATTAATACCAAAAATAGTATCTTTATCCCTACATCTCTATTTATTTCAACTTACAAAAAATGTGTTTAATGTTCAGTCACAATTATCTAAATTCTTATAAATGAGAATAAGGGACGTACAAAAATAATTGTGATAATTTATTTTAAAAATTCTTAATTATTGTTAATTAAAAATTAGTAGTTTCTTGATTAATATTTCTTTATTAAATATAATCTTAATCGATTCAAAAAGCTATCAATACTTGTTTATTAACTACTTATTTAACTTTTCAAAATTAATTACAAAGGGTCTAAATTATGTGCACGATGCAGTGCATATCATAAAGTTATAGCACCTCTCGGTGATTTAGCACAAGGTGCCATTGGTTGCAAAATACAGAAAAAAGGGTTTTTTTATTAACTGCATTATTTCATCTATTCCCATTATTTACGTACAAAGATGACTGCATTTTGAGTAGGATAATTCTGGAACGCATTCCTCTCGTTTAATGGGATCTTACAGCATTTTCTCGTTTTATAGGATTTTTCGTGAGTTTAGTATTAATATTTTAAAATAGCATATTTATTCATCTAGTCTCTATCTTTCTGTAAGCTTTCTCTTTCGTATTATAAAACATAAGCATTTTATAACTGCTTACGGCAACACAAAAAAAACTAAATTTTATGAAATTTTACTCTAAACACAGATGCAGTAAAACTTTATGAGATGAAATTTCTAGAAAAATAGAATTATTTCCTGTTTTTTTAAGTCCGAGAATCCTTTAATAAATTGTTACTTGAAATTTCTTAAAAAGAATACTTTAACGTTTGAAATGTATAAAACAAAACAAAACTGTAACTTTTTAAAATTTTAATCTAAATTTACAGGCCATCATCTGGAAGCAAAATGAATAACTTCGTTTGTTGCTCCTAGGATCAGCATTTTTGTTCACATTGTGAAGCCACTCTGATTTGTTTATCTTGCATATCCACAGAAAATAATCTTTCTTTAAAATGCCCCATTATCAAATGCTTTGTTATAAAACTCTATTTTCTTATGTTGCATATGCTTATTTTGATGCAATTTTTCAAAACTAATTTACTTATAAACACAACTTCCTTTTACTCATTCAGACCCTTTGATTATGAAATTTCAGCTACTTAAAAAATTTTTTTGACAAAATTCAAGTTCTTTTGAGTTTAAATTAAAAACTGTAAATTCACTGATATAAAACATTTTAAATCCGGAACAGAATTTAGATATGCGTTAAAAAAAAGAAAAAAAAAGGGTTTTTATTAAGTTCTAATGTACATGGAACATTCGAAAGATTTATAATTGAATAAATTTTATAAATTTCCTAGTAATATATCAAAAAGTTATAAACTGGATACGGTACAAATTTCAGAGAAACGGTAGCAAAATTTTATAAGAATCTATTCTGTAGCCTTAAAAAATTAGAATTGTATTACGAGGGTTGTTCGATAAGTCAGTGCAATGTCTAAAAGATGGCGGCTCTTGACCGTATGGAGATTATTTTAGTCACCGGTAACTCTTAAAAGGTATCATACAAAGTTTCATTCATATATATCAATTAGGCTGTGTTTAAACATTATTTGAATCGATTAAGTACTGTGATTTCTGAAAGTTGGGAGCGAAAGAATTTTGTGTACTTGTGGAACATTAGTTTCTGAAAGGGAAAACGGCTTAGGAAACCAAAACTAAGTTTGAGAAACATTACATTAACTCTGCACCTTCAATTAGAACAATTCATAACTGGAAGGTTGAATGAAGGTTATTATTCAGCCCGATGGCTAATATTTTTTATTTCAATCTTATTAGCGTTTTTAAGTTTGTGTTTGGTTTTCCTTTTTCTTTTAAAATAATGCTTATTAGATGGCACTGATCTTCTGTGTCTTTTGTTGGGAAATTTCGGGCTAAGAGAAGCTATTTTTGACGTAATGCAAGTTTCTGACAGAAAAATTTCCCAAATATTTTGAATCCATTTCGAATTTAGTCCTTAGCCCTTGACAAAGTGGACTATAATGGATTCCTTGTTTGT
This sequence comes from Araneus ventricosus, assembly GCA_013235015.1. Lineage (NCBI taxonomy): Eukaryota > Metazoa > Arthropoda > Arachnida > Araneae > Araneidae > Araneus > Araneus ventricosus. The sequence continues at coordinate 110,705 of BGPR01000194.1, read as the reverse complement.
TTAATTCGATTCTCTCAGAGTATTTTTTCTTAGTTTTTTGCTTTCTTTGAATGATTTTGATTTCCATTGTTTTTTTGTATGCAGCTGCAATTGCGCGCTACTTAAACATTGTCTAAATTTTATTGTTTGAATTTTATTGTTTTTGTTTAGAGTTTAAGTTAATTTTTTTTAAATTTGTTTATGCTACCTTTTCTATTTGATTGTTTTTAAGCTCATAAGTGGTTTGGTAACTTTCGAAGCCATCATATTGGCACATGGGAAGCTGAAGGGTCAGAATGCCCTTTTGAGGTTACTACTCAAGATATCATTGAAAAAAAAATCCATTATGTAGTGATTGATAACGAAAAAGTAAAGGTGCGTGAAATCCTTAAGACTATAGGCATCTCAAATGACCACGTGCATAATATTTTGCACGGACATTTATACGTGAGAATACTCGCCGCAAGATTGGTGTTGCGATTCCTCACACTGGATCAAAGAAGTGTTGCCAGGAAAATTCGAAGCCATTTCAACGTAGCTTTTGAAACTGTGGATGAAACTTTCATTCTTCACTATCGACTTGAGGCAAAGGAACAGTCAAAATAGTGGGTTACAAAGGGGATCCTGCCCCCCCTCAAGAAATCAAAAACCCTTTCTTCAGCTTTGACGATTATGGTCACACATTCGTGTTATAATCTTTTTAGACTTCTTGGGGAAAATGCAAAACAATTACCGGAAAATATTATGCATCTTTGTTGGATCATTTAAAAAATGAAATAAAGGAAAAACAATCTCAAACAGCCTTCTTTTTTCACTACGATAATTCACCAGTTCATACTTCTGCAGTTGTGAGCTAAAAACTTCTTGAGTTACGCAATTAAATTCTTCAGCGTTCCTCTCTATTCCTCGGATTTGGAACCTTCGGATTATTATATGTTCCCAAACATGGGAAAATGGCTGTCAGGAAAGAATTTTTTATTCCGAACCAACTGCCTACTTTTAAGGGTTCGTAGTGGGAAAATCGTTCTACATGGACGGAGTAAAAGAACTCGAACATCATTTTACTAAATGTATGAACCTCAAGGAGATCATGTAGTAAAATAAATACTGCTTATCTCGAAAAAATTTTGCTTTCTTATTTTTTGCACGGACTTGTCGAACAACTCTCATATGCTTCAGACTGTAAAATAAATTCTACAATACATTGTTTCAGAATACTTCGAAAAGGAAATTTTCCTTTGAAAATCTGATATATTCAAGTCAGAAGTAGTTCATTTAGTGTCTTATAATATTAAGGCGTGTATTTTTAGGAATGCAAACAAATGAACAAAGTTGGTGAGTGTCTAATTGTCTTTTTTCTACAACACTAAATTTAATATATATATATATATATATATATATATATATATATATATATATATATATATATATATATATATATATATATATATAATATATAGAAATATATATATGTTACACAAAATAAATTTCAAGTTTTTATTTTAAAAATGAGAGCGTCATTTTATTTTGCATATTTGAAACAGTACTTGGGACAGATTTAGTCTTCTCATTCATTAGAAATATTTAGAAAAGATGCTATGAAGAAGAACACTCAATACAGAAATTCCGTTATTCCAAATTGAGGCAATTCCACATTTTTTCATAACTGTCATGGAATGTTAAGACATTAGATGTAGAATATTTATTACATTGCATTATTCCGCATCTGTAGATAGTTCATAACATGAATAAATGATTAGAAAATGATTAAATATTTAGTTGACTTCCAAAATAGGTCGCTCCTAAATATTTGATTATTATAAGTTCAAATGGTTTCATTCTACGCCTATTCTTTCAATAATGAAGAGTTTAATCTTCTGGGAATCTTTTTTTTTTGTCCTAAAAATATCATTCCCTAATTGAATTCTATATTTTTCTGCTGCAAAAATATTCCAAAAAATAAAAAAAATAAATATTTATATAAAAGCATTTCACTACCTCCGGAGGTTTTTCAACTCGCACTCCAATTAGTAGAAATACAATTAGTGCAAATATATTTATCACATACGATAAATACTCTTAAATACAATTTATCTAAACACAGGAATAAAATCTTACTTAAAATATAGTTTAATAATGAGAAACCAAAGTAGATGAAAAAAAATATCACGCGTTTAAACTATGAAATATAATTTTAATGTGAAAATTCTGATTATGCACCAGACCATAGGCTGCCATCTAGTAATATGTATAGCAGAATGTAAAATGAGGGATCACAGTAATTTAAAATGTAATGAACATCACAAATAAGTGTATTTTTTATTAAAAAATACAGTGTAAAAATCAGCGGTGCTTGTACATTTTTTACGAAAATGTTTCTGCTCCCGCGATATAAAAAGGATAATTTTTAATAGTTAAATGCTACGATAAGGCCGCGGTGGCCTAGTGGTAAGGTCTCGGCTTTGGGGCCGGAGGGTTTCAGGTTCGAAACCCGTTTCCACTGAATTGTAGGGAGCCAAATGTCCTCCCGTTAGTGTAGTGCGGAAGTCTGGAGAGGGGGCGAGCTCAGATGTCGTCCTCGTCATCTGACCGGTGTTCAAAATTACGAGGTCCGTCCTAAATTAGCCCTCGTTTTGCTTCAAAACGGGACGTTAATATATAACTAACTAATTAAATACGCTATAAGATAAGCTGATCGATATTTGGTTTCCTACGAGGTTATTTAAATTCACGCCAATGATATCCTCGAACTAGAATGATTGGCAGATCAGTTATCAATTAAAAAAGAATATGAGAGACTAAATGAGCGTTTTTCTCTTAAAATAATAATTACTTTAAGAATGCACTGTTTTTAACATAATTTCATAATTTTAAAATTAACGGGGAAAAATAAGATAACTAAGAATTTGGTATGTATTGAAAGATTTAATGCAAAGACTGTATATGCAACAAGTATTAAATTTCCATCACCCAAATAAGAAAAACTGAACTTACTAGCATCATTGATTTTTACATTGTATTTTTTAATAACAAAACATTTATCTGTAAATTTTATATTGCATTTTAAATTATGCATCTTTCATTCTGTTAAATATCCGCATCTTTCATTCTGTTAAATATCACTAGATGGCAGCACTATGGTCTGCTATATATAATCAGAATTTTTCACGTTAAAAATTATATATTTCGTGACTTAAACCAACACCTACTAAATAGAGAGAGTTTAGAATTGTTGTTTAATGCTTAAAATTTTTCTTTAGCGTTTTTGGATTCTATTTATTAAACTATGTTAAACAAGTCTTTATTGATGAGAGGATGTATGTAAAATTATTTTTCGCATGTATTAAATGTATTTGAATTAATTGTAATTATTCTTCCAATCGGAGTGCGAGTTGAAAACCTCCGGAATTACTGAAATGCTTATATATATATATCTTTTCTTTCAGAATATTTTTTGCAACAGGAAAGTATTGGATTCAATTATGATATGATATTTTTAGTACAAAATAAAGAGTCCCAGCAGATTAAATGAGTCATTAATAAAAGAATAGTTCCAGAATGAAATAATTGAAATTGTAATAATCACATAATAATTAGGAGCGACACATTTTGGAAGTCAGGGAAATTTTTACTCAATTTTCTTAATCATTTATTCACCTTACGAAGCATGTACATAAACAGGTTAATGCAATGTAATAAATGTTCTGCATCTAATGTCTTAACTTTCCATAACAGTCATGAAAGATTGTGGAGAGATCTCAAGTTCAAGAGAGAAGTTATTTTTCTGTATCGAGTGTTTCTTGCTCACAACATCTTTGATCTAGCTTTTCTAATTATTTCTAAGAAGTAAAGGGATTAAAGTTAAGGGGCAAAATGGAGAGAGTGATGGGGAAGTAGGAGATCGCTTCATAATAATTTTTTTTTTTTTTTACTTTTGATAGGTATAATTATTTTATTTAGGTACTAAAATTTTGAAATAATAAAACGTCAAAACTTTAGTGATATTATTTTTTGATCAAACATTAACATAATGTGTACAAGATGTTAGAGAATAATTTTTTTTAAATTTATGTTTATCAAATTAGGTAATGTCAAACTAAAATCATGACACTGATAAGTAGTATAAAAAATATCATGAGTTTTCAGAGTCGAAATATAAAATACAATTTAAATGTTTGGAACCTCAATGTTTTTAACCCCTTCTCGTCACCACCTACCAGTGGCTTATTGTTTTTGTTTATTTAAATATTCATCATATTATCGGAGGTAAGGATTAGACAAAGACCGCGCTGTTTTAAGGAGGTATCTTACCATTTTTTACGTATTTATTTCTCGTAAAAAAAGCAGTGCCGGAAAGGCGTTCCGGCGAGTTAAAAAATTAGAAAGCAGTGCCGGAACGGCGTTTCGGTGCGTTCCTGCTCCACTACACCCCTGTACGAAGTATAGATACCAAATATATATGTATATACCAAAATAAAAAAGTACCTACTTGCAACATTGAATTCTTTTTAGATTTATACAAATGAATTCTCGCTATAAATAAGAGCGTTAAAGCTTAGCGGTTCTCAATCTCGTTCCCGTTAGTGATTATATCGTGCTTGCTAGGCACCCGTTTTTAAGTAATATGCTATTTTTATACCGATTCTAAACTTTATTAGATTTAAGAAAAATTTCTCTAAATGCTGAAAAGCTTAATTGTTATTATTAAATTACTTAATATTTCTCAGTTTAACTTTAGTCGATCTGACTATAAGACTTTAATTAATTATCAATTTTTATATATAATTGTACGTTATTTAATTGACCAAAACTCTTATATTTTTACATTAAACTCATGATGTTCAATATCGGTAATATCCTTCTCTAAACATTTTATAAAATATAACAATACTCCAATTTAAAGTTTTAACATCATGTTGCAATGATAAATCTAAGTTTTTCCTACAAGGCAGCTGTCGCAATTTTCCTACCCGTCTAAACTATCAATAGCAGCAAAAGATTTCACATCATCCTCTTCCCTGATCACTTAGCAATGCTTAGCAATTCATGACAGTTAGTAAATGCCTACTACTTGTATCAATAGATGGCGCCACGTCTTAACAGCGGAATTGAACATCGAAATGGCCTATATCTTTTGTACTTATAGCCCAGTGGTTAGGTAGTTGAATTCGGAATTAATTAGGGGAAAGCTGGAAAGTGTTTTAATCCCTTCAGTTTAGGTCTGGAATGAACATACTAAGTTTTCCCCCTCCGGCGAGGTGAGCGTTAGCCGCTGCGTGCAGATTTGTAGTAAGAAAATAGGACTTTTTTCAATAATCGAGCAATATCTCAAAAACAACTCATGCTAGCAAAAACATTGTAGTACAAAAGTTGTAGAGCTTAAAATTCTGAATAAAATGAGTACCAACACTTATTATATTCCATGAAAATTAAGCTCACAACTGCGCTTCAAGGTTTCGATTAAATTGCTGAACAAGCGCTTGAAGCGAGAACGATCGAAGTGTTGGTTCTCTCTGCCTCCAATTATTATGTATACATTTTAAATTTATTCAGGATGCTTTTATAATCATTGCAAGGCTTTATTTAGTATATTTTGAAGGAAAAAACCACTGTTATTATGATTTAACAAAGGAAAACATCACACGAAATCTTCAGCAATGGTTGAAAACGTGCTTATTAATTAGAAGCAACGGATTTCTCATTCGAGGAAAGTTCTTCAAAATAACTCAAAGATTCTTTTGCATTCAGATATTGCACGGCATTTTAAATAAATTACTGGTTATTTTGCAAAAGAAATCTTCAAAAATTATAAACTGCGCTTGAAATAAAAAAATGATTTCAATGAAAAAAGGACCATAAACGAAATTGCCACGAACGGAGAAGAGTAATATACAACCAAATTTAAAGAAAGACTCTAAAGGAATAAAAGTTCCCAGTTCTCTTTTAAGTCAGCAAGTTGCATTGTACAAGGAATATTGTTATTGTTGTGGCTGATTAGTGAATATATACCCATCTGGGCATATGGGAAACACGTGTTCATCATCCATCGATCGAATGTAAACATAGAGAGAGGATACGTTGATGACGTCGCTTTGAGAGCACACTGCTTAGTCAATGATACCTAACGGAATAAATATCATGCTTCCGAGCTCTTTTAGCAACATAAAAACTTTTTCTAAGCCTGACACTTTGTAGAAACGTTGTTAAAGAGTCACACACGAAGGAATCGAAATATGGAATGTTTAAGACATCTTTAAGATCTTAAGAGAGAGATTAAACAGATATTTTCTTTTGCATCTATAAATCCAAAGTTTCCGAACATCAGGATCCTTCGGAAATCAATGAAAGGATTTTTTTTGTGAACACTTCACATGTATAGCAAGTGGTATTGTGGCAGATGGAAATATAAATTGACACAAAGCTTATGAAATCGGAGTATATTTTTTATCAAAAACTGTTGGTAATAATTTTGCCGTTGTTACATTTAAACGGAAAAACTAAGTAATGCCTATTCGTGGTTTCACTTCCAAGATGAAAGTTCATGATGAATTAATTCCTGTGAATCCAGACACAATATTCAGAAGAATCTCTCTCCTAAAAAGTCTGATGCAGTTATTTTGAATTTGAGCTGGCCCATTTCCCATTGTCACTCTTTGACGAAGGATGACTGCGCAAGACCTGCAAATCAGTATTTTATGATTTATTTTCTACTGAGACTGATGTGCATTTCACTTCAGCATGTTATGTGGTTAATGGTGGATTTCTGTTACATCGTGTGTTGTGGCAGGCAAAGGAATAATTTCCTTTCATCCTGAAGAAATATGTTGATTACGCCAAAAAGCACTTCAATGAAGGAGCCACAATAGTTTTTGATGATTATCCTGAAGAAGCAGTGAAAAGTACAAAATCGGTAGGACGTATCAGACGAATAAAGAAACATATATCTGGTTATGTTATGTTTGATGAATCAATGTCAGTCACTATGTCCCAAGAGAATTTTTTGATCAAATGATAAGAACAAGCAAAGCTTATAAATATGTTATGTGTTAAGTTTCAAAATGAAGGTTTTGTTGTAAAGCAAGCTGAGGAAGATGCTGATTACCTAATAATCAAAAGTGCTTTGGAAATAGAGAAAAGGTCACAATGTGTTGTGGTTGTTGGTGAAGATATCGACCTCTTGGTTATAATAGCAGCATCTATTAATTCCGAAAATATTTTCTTCTTAAAGCCTGGGAGAGGTAAAGCAGAAGTTGCTTTATATTGTGCAGCAACCCTGAACATTGCTCCACAAATAAGGGACAATATTTTGTTTCTTCATGCGTTCAGTGGTTGCGATACCATATCTGCTCTTTTCAGGCAGGTGAAGAAGAAATTTATCAATGTTCTGAACTGCAACAAGTTGTGAACATTTTCCGTGATGAAAATACATGCCCAGATGACATAGATTAAGCAGGACAGAAAGTTTTGATAGCCCTGTATGGGAGAAAGAAAAGTGAAGAAACAAGGGATTCTCTGATATTTAAACTTTTTCAAAAATCACTAGTAAAAGATAATTTCATTTGAGTATTTCTCCCTCACTACAGCAGCTGCACGTGAACACTCTCTCCGTGCATACCTACAGGTTCAACATTGGAGTGGATTTGCCAAAAGGCTCTTAGATTGGTGTTGGAAAGGAACCAAACATGGATTGTTCTCAGTCACCATCCACAAGGAACCAACTGCTCCATCCCCTCTCTCTATGATATCATTGAAAGTGCACAAAAGGGTGTAATTTGACTTACACCTGTAGGAAATCTGGCATTAAATGCTCTACGATTTGCTATCACTACAAAGGACAAGGGTGTACCAATTCTCTAGAAGATAGCATCATTACAAACTTAGATAACCCAGAGGCTGAAATCGATATCAGGATGGAGGAGATAATTTTAGACGTTGACTTGGAGGAAGAATATCAAAAGTTGCAAGTGGAGGAAAGTGACAGTAGGCAAACCGACATTAACGATTATGACTAACCTTAAACATCTAAAAAATTGAAATATAGCTAAAACTTTTTTCCTATTTAATATCACTTCAATTATGCGTAATTAAATAATAAGTATTAAACTGAAAGTCGCTCTTCATTATGCTCATTTTTCATTACGCTCTCAGTCATTGCTGAAGCTTTCGTGTGACGTTTTCCTTTGTTAAATCATAATAACAGTGGTTTTTCCTTCAAAATATACTAAATAAAGCCTTGAAATAATTATAAAAGCACCCTGAATAAATTTAAAATGTATACATAATAATTGGAGGCAGGGAGAACCAACACTTCGACCGTTCTCGCTTCAAGCGCTTGTTCAGCAATTTAATCGAAACTTTGAAGCGCAGTTGTGAGCTTAATTTTCATGGAATATAATAAGTGTTGGTACTCATTTTATTCAGAATATTAAGCTCCACAACATTTGTATTACAATGTTTTTGCTAGCATGAATTGTTTTTGAGATACTGTTCGATTATTGAAAAAAGTCCTATTTTCTTACTACAAATCTGCACGCAGCGGCTAACGCTCACCTCGCCGGAGGGGGAAAACTTAGTATATTCATTCCAGACCTAAACTAAAGGGATTAAAACAATTTCCAGCTTTCCCCTAATTAATTCCGAATTCGGCCTTTTTTTGCGACCCAACCACTGGGCTATTATTCTTTTAAGAATTTTTATGAAAAGGAGTAGCCATTATGAAGAGGAAGAAAAACAAGGGCAAATTGACCATGAAAAGCCCTGCTGAAGTTGTGCAAGATTGGTTGTTGCCCCCCGAAGCTGGGGCAACCATCAAAGTAAAGGAAATTCTATTGCAGGGCACTCCAGCTGGGTTTTTTGGGGGGGGGGGGGAGAGGGGATGACCATGTTGGTAGAAGTTCAGCACTTAGGAATTTAGTGATTAATATTTTTCCATGCTTCTAAAATGCATTTTTAAAATATTCACTATATTGTTATATTATGCAATATTATATAATATTATTCAGTATAGTACAACATTATTTAATATGGTATAATATTATACAGAATTATATGACATTATCCAATATTATGAGAAAAACATTGTACAGTATTGAAAAAGTCTTACGGTTTACACTGTTTCAATATTGGGAAAAATATTGCACAACATTACTTTGTATTAAATTGTAGGTTTCTATCAAATTTTGGACAAAATCCGTCTACGGGAAGTCTGTCTGTCTGTATGTCCGCGGTCATGTGAACACTATAACTCAAAAACTTGAATAGTTTAAACTCGGTCACGAGGGCGAGGGTGGGGTACCAAAGAGATAAGATGAAAATGGAGTTTGACCCATCCTGTTTCACAGAAAACTGCAAACGAGATGTAACTTTCATCAATGGTTATGTTTGATGTGCATAATATTTACATGCATTTAAATAAACGCAATATCCGGAAAGATATAAAGGTTTTCTTAAGAAATCCCAAATTTTTCGCATGTTTTTTTGCTTATAACATGCAGAGTTTTCAACCAAATTGTACGAAGCTTACGGAAAAGGTGACAATATGTCAGAGAAGCATTGTGTAAAAATTTAAAATAAAAACTTCGAATATTAGAGAAAATATGAGTATTTGTAGTAAATAATTTTTTACTGCGCATGCGCAAGACATAGCGCAATTTTTCTTTCACAAAGTCAAAGTCAGACATGTAAGAAAACTTATATAAAAATTCCAGTCGAATACCATTAATATTTAGAACAATATCGCATTGCAGCGAGCAAAATTTCTACTTCTTTCTAAGAGAAACAAAATGATGAGTGTTTATCCACAAATTGACATATTTTAAGCTTGAATCTTTGGATAAAAATCGTCGAACTGCAATTTAAATTATGAATTTTATTTATTAGTATGCCTGGGTATTCAGCATATGCAATCTTTATTAAATTCTATAAAGTTATTCGAAAATTGAAGTTTAAAAAATATCAATTGCAAATCATTATTCGGTGTGAGCTTAAATCATTTTCTTTTTCATCACTTTCTGGTAGGTCCGTTCGAGACCAAATCTTCACTGTAAAATGTAAATTCCGATAGTTCTACATCTATATCTTGTTGAATCTTAGCCACGTCGAGTTTCTGCACTTCGCCGGGCAAAAAGAGGTTCTACACAATGTTAGTTAGTATCCCAAGACTTTTGGAACTTCAGTGAATAATATTTAAATTAATAAAACAATAATATGTGTACGTATGTATGTAAACATTCTGCACTTTATTTTACACTGTCACAATTATTTATTTAATCGATATAAGTGTGTTAACTTTTATTTAAGAAATTTTTACGGCATTTATATGTAGCAAATTCAGCAATAATTTTATTTTGACCTATGTTTTGTAATATCTCATATTCTACATTCCGTATTTCCATTCAAAATTAAGATAAAATCAGTAAAATTTTAGTTGTCCTTGGATCAGTTGCGTGTCTAGGCTGCAGCCCAATTGGTCCATTGTATAAAAAGGCCATGTTTGACCAAACATTTTTCGGGTTTTGTTACCAACCTTTGGTAAAAGCTTAATGAATCTTTAATCCTCACTTTCCTTAATATAAAGAAAGATAAATATCAGCTAATTTACATAAGGATTATAGGAGTTGAATCTCCACCAAGGGACCAGCACTTTGACATTTATCTTCATCAGTAATATAGATAAATACTTTCTTAGTTAAGAGCTTGATGAACTCATCGTCAATAGTTGATAGCAAGTACGATGTCTGTCCTATACCTAGATTTCCAACCTGGTGTATTCAGAAGAAAATGCATCAATACAGAATTTGTTTCCACAGTCATCACATAATTTGTCATTATTATTTGAATTGAACTTTTCATTTGAAGCTCTAAATGGCATACTGTGAGAAGCTATAGCTTTTATGGCTGCTACGACTCTCTGACTCTCGACTATATTTTATAGTAGTCAATTTCTTAATCAAGCATTTTGGTTAGCTACAGATGAATTTTTTCAATTTTTGCTTCCCCCTGTTTGAAAATAAAGCTTTATTTCTATGACTGATTGAACTTTCGTTATCTTTCCGTTTAGGTGAATCGTTCTTTCAGTCAATAAATTCGCATCTTACAAAACAGATTATTCAGTCTTTGCACCAGAATGGGAGAAGCGATAAGGTCCTCAGAAGGCCATTCCTTTCTTTTTTGAAAGTAGATTCATCAACGTGGGTCCTGCTTATCATCAATTAGGCCCGGTAAGCACTTGCGATTTTTGTCAGAGAACCATTAGCGACAACCCTCCAGAATCACAAGTGCGGCATGAGTTACAGGTAGTGCACTGCAGCGACGGAAAAGGAGTAAAGAAGCAATAAAGCAATAGAAAAGCGTTCGTTTCCTAGATTTTTCCACTGGCGGTGTAGCAGCGATTCAGTACTCACATGTCCAAGAAACGACGCTTCGGATACCAATGATGGATGAATATAGAAGAACGCGTATTGCATTTGCCTACCTAGTGTACAAGAAATGTATTTTAAAACAAAATAGACGATATTGGGTACAACCAGTTGTTGATTCTAGACTTAGGTTTCATACATCTTTTGGGGATTTACGAGAAAACCCTGATAAGTTTTTCAATATTTCCGAATGAGTGTCCAGTCATTTGACGAAGGCAAAAATTACTCATAAGATTCAGTCCCAAAAATACCTGGAGGAGACTATCTATATCTCTTCTTGAAATGATAGTTGCAATTATAAAGTAAGCAAAATTTTTATTAGGAATTTAATAGGAATGACAAAAAAAAGATAAAATATTTTCTGTATATGTAAACTTTGTTTTTAATTAATAAAAAAAAACTAGTTAATTGATTGTCACAAAACCTTCAAAAAACCTTCTTTATGCTTCATAGCATTTGTGTGGACAATTTGAAGAAAATTTATTTAGTAGTTTGGATTTTTATAGCATACAAACTATCTAAGCTTTTCACTTTTATATACAGTTAATTCTTTAAATAATTTTTAATTTTGTTTTCAAGATTAATGTGTGTAAATCAGCAGACAATTCAGGCAAATATACCAAAAAACAATTTAATAAAATATTTATTAAAAACGCATAGTCAACACAAAAATTTAATAATTACTTAAAAATATATTAAATAATTATATTTAAGCATTTTTTAAATTAATAAAAATTACTATTTCAATGTTTGTCACAAAATCTTCAATAAAATCTGTCTTATGCTTCATAGCATTTGTAAAATTTGAAGAAAATCTATTCAGTAGTTTGGATTTTTATATATTCTAATTCTTTATTAGAGCCTATCTTATTATTATTTCTTTTACAATAATTTTTTAATTTGGTTTTCAAGATAAATGCGTATATATCAGCAGATAATTCAGGCAATTATATCAAAAACAATTTATTTAAGTATTATTTATTAAAAACACATAATCAATACAAAAAATTAAGCTCAAAAGATACAAAGAAAACTAAATAGGTTACAAAAAATTAAATTTAAGAAACATATATATACATATAATAAGTAAATCATGCATGTTTGAACAAATCTAGATTATCATCGTCGCTGTAGGACTGGATATCTAATAGAAGGAGATATAGGTGTCAAACACCTATAGCAGATAATGTTTGAGAAAAAGGATGGAAAGGTAGGAAGATGAATATGAATTTCAATCTGAAGAGAACGAACCTCAGGAAAGAAATTAGCAGAGAAATTAGAAAGTGGTATGAAGGAGCGGGAAAATTGAGGTTGCGTTAAGTTGGGTTTGCATAGGTATGACTGAATACAGAGGCATGCCGAGGTGTTTGGTAAATTCACATTATTGTAACCATTATTCTGTAAACACTACTTCCTCATCCACTTAATTATTGAAAGGATTTCACAACGAAACTAGCTTTTGGTCTTCTATGAAATCCTTTATGGATGGAATAATACTCTCGAAAAAGGACCTGTCGGTATTAGATTCTGGAGCTGCAAAAGATTGAGGAACGGCACTTGTCATGAATTAAATTAATGAAGACTTATTCCCGTTTCCTCGCAGAGTTTTGATCATGGAGAGGAGATTTTTAGGATCCCTTTCAGCTTTTGCTGTTGTAAGCCCATTCTGCGGCTCAGTTTCCTCTTCAGTTATCGTTTCTTCCTTGCTAAATATGTTTCTGCAATAGCACCAGTAGTTTCCAAGAATGATAACTGAATATAAATGCATCTCTTTGTGCTTTCAGCAGCCTGTCCAGATTTAGATTTTTTCTTCAAACTTCTGGAATATGTGTCCTTGATGTTTCTCCATCTTTTCAAAATTTTGTTACCTGAAAATAAATAAATATTATAAATATTTTTGTGTAGCTAAATGTATTAGAAATAGTTTACGAAAAAATATAAAATAGAAACATCAAACTTATTTAATAAATCAGGAAAACCATCTCGTATGCGACTAATATTTTTTCATATACACATGGGTCTGCTTTTCCCTTTTGTTATAGTTAGTTGGGTAGTGGATATGACCAAATGGATTAACACCTGACATGCAGAATTGGACATACAATAATCGAAAAAATTTTGAGAAGAGTTTACAGTGCTATTTGGGAATGTTTATGCACAGAATCTTTTCCTGAGTTGACTGAAGAAAGGTTGAAAGAAATTGTTGAAGGTTTTCAAAAATATAGTCAGTTTCCCAATTGCTTAGGTGCAATTGACGAAAGCATGTGAGAATCAGAAAACCAAAGATGAATGGGTCTCTCTTTTACAATTATAAGAACTATTTTTCAATTTTGACACTAGCCACTGTAGACGCAAATACAAGTTCATTTACATTGACGTCGGTGCTTTCAGGAAAGAATCCGACAGTAATATATTTGAAAGAATTCTTTTTTATAAGAAGCTTAAAAACAATGACTTAAATAGTCCAAGAGGCCAACCTCTTCCAGGCACTGCACGTACACATTTAGGTACAAACATGGCCTATACATTTATTGGCGATTAGGCATTTTCCCTTTCGCCATATATAATGAGTCCTTTTACCGATAAAGTATTTCCAGACGAAAAAAGAATTTTCAATTATAGATCGTCACGTGTCCGAAGAAATGTCGAAAGTGCATTTGGAATACTTTCTAATAAATGGAAAAATTTTCACAAAGCTATCAATATAAATTTAGATTTGGCTAAACTAATGATAAGACTTGTTGTGCTCTCCATAATTTTGTAAGAGATAGAGATGGGTTTAGCATTTAAGATGCCATGAGTATAGAAGGTTTTGCCGATATCATTCAAGACAATTTATGTTGCTCAAGAGGCACGAAGCAATCAATTCGAGCAAGAAATAAGTTGGCTGATTATTTTGTATCTGATACTGGCAAAGTGTCTTGGCAAATAGACTATAATTAAGAACTTTTATACCAGGAATTTAACATAATATTTTGTATCTTATCTATCCCTAGACTGAAAACATTGGAGCAGTGTAATTGAAAAATAAATGAATTGAAATAAAATCTTATCTGCAAGATTCCATAATTCAGGATGATTTTTCACTTTCCCAATAAATAATTCAATATCTATGTCATTAAAATAATTCGTCATGATTTCCTGAAAATTAAAGTCAAAATTTTTAACTTAAAGTATAAATCCACATAAATGAAAGTGAAACTCGCACAGAAATATTTAGTACGCTACAGAAACCAAAACCTATTATATATTTTAAAACCTACTCGATATATTTTCTTCGCATTTTTCTCCCGTATATGATTGAACATAAGGAGGGAATTACTAAATGTTCCGAGAAAATTAATTCAACACGTAATTTTTTACTAATTAAAATCTATGATTCCATGCATAGAAAAGATTTTTTTCTTTTTTAGTTTTGCCATTAATTGACTGAAAATATTATATACATTTAAATCATTTTATTTATTTGCTACCAAAATTGCTACTCTCGATGTTTAATCAAATTTAATTCCATTCTTTAAAATTATTAATAACTTACGGATAAAAGAAGCTTTCTGTACTTTATAACTAAACTTTTGGTGCAACTGATATTCTAACTTTAAGTAAAAATGAAATTGCAGAAGATAAGAGTATTTTGTGTGTTATAAGATTTATATTAAAAAATTTTTTAATTATATGAAATACAAACAAAAGGTTGAAATCTAGAAGTTGGAACACACTCTTATTAAAACGGCGCCAAAACGCCAAGTCGCCAAAGCAAGATGGATGCTGATGGTAAACAAACTTTCATCGGTAACGGTTAAAAATTAATCGCTTAAAGTTTAATCTTGTTTCGAATACATTGCGTTTCTGGTTTGTCGTTGCACTATCTCTCGTTTCAAATTTAGAATTTCAACAGAACTACTAGCTCCCTAGTTCGTTGAATGCAAGGAATCTATTTCTTTTAATTATTCTAATAAAGCAGTAGAAATTGTGCTCACGATGCCTGCGGCATCTAAAGTGGGCACCGGGCAAATTTTTTTTTTAACTTAAAAAGCATAAGCGGCTTCGCTTTCAGCAAAGAGAGAACCTAGTAGCATCGCTAGCTTAGTGAATGTATGGAATCGGCTTCTTTTAATTACTCTAAGAAGCAGCAGAACAAGTGATAGTAAAAAATTAAGACTTACTCAGTTCTATTATTTGAACTTGGGAGGAAACGCTCTAACTATAGCAAAAAGAAAAATTAACAATGCGGCGCATTAAGGAAACCATTACGCAGGTGAAGACAACATTCCAAATGATGAATCCCAAAATTTGACCAAGCAACTTCAAAAATTCCATGCAAAAGATTTTTATTATAAGGCAAAGAAAAAAAAATCTCTCAATTATGTAATCGGAGAAATATATAATTACTAAATATATCAAAGTTCTATTTTTCATTTATTTACTATTTGAAATTATCCTAATTAAAATATATTTTATTATTTAACTAAATATTTAATAAATATTTTTGAGTTTTGTAATAATCCGTGTAGTATGTAAACAACTCAAAAACGCGAAACGTTTGCCGTGACGTAAGCGATCTAGCCGATGGGTTGCCAAGCATATTTGCGGATCCTGCATCGTAGAGAATGAGGTCGCTTCTCATTAGCTATCAGCGTCACGTGACTTGACTTGCTTCTTAGTGATATCATAGCACGGCGCTTAGACAGGATTTTAATTATTTTGTCTTCTGCTATAGCATCATGGAGAAATCAAAACTACCTTTTATTGGAATTGGTAGATTGATTATTTGGATGTTTTCTCAAGGAAATGATGAATAAATTTTTAGAATAAAACAGATAAGGGACGAATCTTCAACATTGGTAAGTACCGTTTAGTTTCATGACATCATTTAGAAGCATGCCAAGTCACTTGACGCTGAAAGCCATTAAGAAACGACCTCATGCCCTACTATGAAGGATCCGTAAATATGCGGTTGCCAATGGAACTAATCCGCTAGATTCCTCAGGTAACCATATTGACGTCTAAATCGCGTGTGTTCCAACTTCAAGATAAAAACTAAACAAAATATAATAAATAAAGAATATAAAAAATTACAATCAATATTAAATCGGTAAAGTAGTGTGCGACACTATGCCAATAAAAGAAACAAATAAGATGGTTTTTTCACAATGCAAACAATATGATTTTCAACTTAAAGCACTAAATTCGAAATTAATGGGATAATAAAATAATAATGGATATAATATTAAGGAAATCTTTTACTATTTTCGATATTATTTACTATATACATTTTTTCATTTAACCTTTGTCAGTCTATAAATATTTGGTGGTGTGTGGGAGTTGCACACATCAGAAGGCGATGCTGAGTAATTGAAACAATTTATTTAACATAAACAACAAATCTAAAAAGGTTTGTCATGACGACTATACATGTTCGGGTAAGCCCGTGAACTCCGGGATACAGATAGGGAAAATAAGCCACTGGAGCAACCGGGTGTAAACAACCTGGAAAGGAAAAGGCAGTAGAGAGTTCTCGGTTGATCGTCTTCATACATTCCCGCTGGTCACCACAAGTTGCCACAAGCTGGTTCATAATTAGGGCACGCCAGACACGACGAAGATCGGCAGCATGTTTGTCAGCTCTGAGGTCCGAATCTTTTGATTCGAATCCGCTACAGATTCCCCCACCAGTCTCACATACTATAGTGGGAGACGAAAACTCACTTTACGACCGTATTTAATCGTATATGAAAGATTTGAACTGGTCGTGTCTGACAATAGTCCAGCAGGTTTCAACCTGTCCACACTGATTATCTTGTCTTGCCCGTTCACCACTACAACAAAATTCTTGGCCTGTCGCTTCCTGACGAGAAAAGGACCCTTAAATGGTATTGCCAAAGCCCTTTTCATAGGACCTCTCTTGACAAACACATGCGAACAGGTCTGCGGATCTTTCGGCATGTAGACTGTTTTCAGCCCGTGATGCACTGTGTCTCATGGTTTAAGTGCTCACATGAGCTCCTGAAGACGAGACAAGTAATCCTGCAAAGGAATGCCTATATTACTGTCGACGAAAAACTGACCTGGTAATCTCAAATTAGTATCATATGCGAGTTCAACTGCTGTTGCGATGATGTTCTCCCGCAAAACTGTAGACCCAGAAGTACTAGAAGCAATACTTCAAACCAAGTTTGCTTGCTGCACATCAAGGCCTGTTTTAGAGGTCTGTGCATCCTTTCCACCATCCCATTCGAACTTGTGTGGAAAGCAGCAGTTCTAACGCACTGGACACCAAACATTCTTGTCAGCATCTGAAAAATACCAGATTCAAATTGCCTACCCTGATCACATGCGACTCTCTGAGGTAAACCAAAGCGAGAAATCCAATTGAACATAAAAGCAATTGCTACAGTTTCCGCTTTTGCATCTAACAAAGGAACTGCTTCGGGCCAACGTGTGAAACGATCAACCATAGTTAAGCAATACCTAAATCCCCCAGAGATCGATAAAGGACCTATCGGATCCAAGTGTATATGTGCAAATCTAGCATCAGGTGACAAAAACTGAGATACTGGAGCTTTTGTTTACTGAAGTACCTTACTCTTCTGACACGGAATACAAGCTCGACACCAATTAATTATGTCCTTATTCTGGACAATTATATCTGCTTGCAGTTAAAGCTTTTGTGGCACGTATACCAGGATGTGACATGTTATGCAAATTGTCGAAAACTTTCCTGTGAAATTCCCCAGGTACATAGAACCTATTAGATCCCGAGTTCACATTACAATACAGTGATATTATAGAATCGAGCATTTGTACTTTCATTAGGTCTCCAGAAAACTTAATTTTACATACCAAGATACTCTTTAATTCAGGTTCTGAATTTTGGCTACTTTCTCATAACTTTAGGTCAGCAAGTGACGAAAACTGAATTTCGCAAACTCGTGATAAACTATCGACGGCCAGAACATTTTCCTTTCCTGGCACGTATCTAATATCCTTGGCAAATTGCAAAATAAATCCAACTAACATCTAGGTGAACACTTATCGCTATTCTGCCTAAATGCGTAAGCCAACAGTTTGTGCTTAACATATAAAGCGAACGGACGAGCTTCCAACATGTGACGGAAATATTGAATCGCAGAATACGCCGCCAAGAGCTCGCGATCGTAAGCTGAATATTTGGCTTGTGTAGGGGCTAACTTTTTTGAAAAAAATCCTAAAGGTACGGGACCCTTCGGAGTAATTTTATTTAAAACACCTCCCATAGCAAAGTCACTGCAATCTGTAACTAAAGCCAATTTCGCATCAGCCGAAGGATGAGATAACATTGCGTCAGTTAAACACTTTTTAATTTCGCCAAAACTTGCAACGGACTCGAGATTCCAATTAATTTTTGTCTTATCCCTTTTTTTGAACCAACAAGATACGCATTCAAAGTATCCAGAATTTTAGCAATTTTAAGAATGAACCTGTGATAAAAATTGACCATTCACAAGAGACTCAACTGACTAACAGTTTCGGGTTTTGGAAATTCCTGAATTGCTTTAACTTTAGTAGTCATTGGGAGAATACCTTCACTATTTATAGTGTGTCCCAGAAAATCTACCTGCAGTTTACCAAATTTACGTCTAGATTCATTGATGGCAATTCCGTACTCAACGAAACGTTTGAATATCTTCTCCAGGTGTTGCACATGTTCTGTTTTATCCTTAATAAACACCATCTGTTTTATCCTTAATATCACTTATGTATGCGAAATAAAAATCAAATCCATATAAAACCTCATTTATAAATCATTGGAATGTTTGAGCAACCGAACATAAACCAAAGTTCAAATAAAGAAACTCAAACCAAATGGTGTAATAATTGCAGTTTTCTCAATATCATCTGGATTTATCGGGATTTCATGGTATGTACGAACTAGATCAGTTTTAGAAAAAATGTTTTTTCCCTTCAAATGATGTGAGAAATCTTACAAATGTGGTACGGGATATTTGTCCTGTTTAGTCACTCTGTTAAGCGACCTATAATCTCCCGTAGGTCGCTAGTCTGTGGAACCTTTAGGACCATATGAAGATACTACGCCATGGGCGGCAAATTCCATTTTCCAGCATATACTCAAATTCCTGCTTCACTACCTTCAAATCTTATCTTGCACATACAACCTGCGACTATAAACCAGGGTTTCAGAAACGGATGATGTTTCTGAAGATTTTACTCCGTTATTCTGAAAACAACATGGTTTTATGCATTTATTAGCTCCATCTCCAAATTTATAATGATACAAACAAAGCCAGGTCTTTCGTTCTCGAGACTCAGAACGCGATCTGTTGTGCCTTTTCTTAGCATTAAGGGATGCAAAACGCGTATTTAACGTTTCGACTTGTTTTGAAAGCTCTGAAATTTGTTGTTTCATTTCCCGCAATTCTGAACTACAAGTTTCCGGTTTACTCGCTTTTACGGCTGCAACTTCCCCCAAATTATATTCATGCATACGATCTGCCATTTCGGCCAATTTAGACAAAGATTCCGAGCTAATGCTCAAAATTGTCCGAATATTAACCGGAAGTCTATTAAGCCATAAGTTTTTCAAAAATGCATCGTCTACCAGTCCTTCACTTAACTCTTGCATTTGACGCAGTAATAAGGACTGCTTTCTATCTCCCAAATACAGGTTTTCAAGTAATGCTTTAACTTTCTTGTTCTGCGAAACCTCAAATTCTGATAAAAGTCTGTTTTTAAGCGCGGTATACGGGTTGCCTATAGGTGGGCTATACAGTAAGTCGCTGACATGGGTCAAGGTTTGCGGATCAAGTGCTGCAACTAAAGTGTTAAATTTAGTTTGTTCGCTCACTATTACAGCAATCCTAAAATTAACCTCGATTTTCGAGGAATTCAATTTTGCATTATTCGCCCAGAATGCAGGGACCATGACTGCAACTCTTACTGCAACTAAAGAAATTAGCATTTTGAGGTAGCTTCAAGCTCTCAGAATCGCCATTAGCGTTTCTTAATTTATCCTCACCTTTTTCAGACATTTCACCGTAATACTACTTACAGTGGCTCAAACAATTAAGGATACACTTCGTTTTTTGCGCAAATTAACATGGTGAACAAATTATTATGGTGAATAGTGCGCAAAAAATATAATTATAACAAAACGTTTTGCAGAGGTATTAAACTATGGACATTTTACTTTGTATATACACAAAATAAAAAAAAAATTCATTAAAAATAATATTTATACAGCTTTAAAACTTTATTAGGCAAATTTTGTGGTCAAAAAATTGAGAATACACTTATAAAAAATGTTTAACTACCACAAAATATTTTCTACTTGGCTGCTATTTTAATCTAATTTTGCGTAATCTTATCTTAAACCTTTCCAACGATCATTTTTTGTGTTTGATGAGTTTGTTAGATGAACTTAAAGCCAAACTTTTAAATGGAAAGTGGCTCCTCGAAGAGAAACTAGTATTGATATAAGGAAATTCGTATTAAGATTATTTAAAAAATGGAAAATCTTGTCGTGAAATAGCTAAAATTGTTGGTAGAAGCCACACGTGTGTCCAGAAAATCATTGGAAAATTTGAAAGTGATGGATTGATTGAAAATAAAAGTGGAAGAGGAAGGAAATATATTCTGAGTGATTTCGCAAGAAGGAAAATTTTGAAAGAAATCAAGATTAATCCTGAAGTAAGTGCAGTCAAACCTGCTGCAGAAACTTCTCAAATCATTGGCATAAGTGTAGGTGATGAAACTGTGCGAAATTTAATTAGACAAGCTGGATATAAAGGTCGAGTTGCTAGAAAGAAACCGTTCATTAGTTTGCAAAATCAGAAAAAGCATTTGGAGTTTGCAAAACCTCATCAATTGAAGACCAATAACTTTTGGAATAAAGTTAAATTTAGTGATGAA
This sequence comes from Araneus ventricosus, assembly GCA_013235015.1. Classification (NCBI taxonomy): domain Eukaryota; kingdom Metazoa; phylum Arthropoda; class Arachnida; order Araneae; family Araneidae; genus Araneus; species Araneus ventricosus. The sequence continues at coordinate 89,400 of BGPR01000194.1, read as the reverse complement.
AGTTAATTCAACATTTTCGGCAGTGACGGCCGTCGCACCGTATGGAGAAAGTCCCAAACCGCTTTGGATCCAAAAAATATTTACGTCCTACAGTTAAACATGGTGGTGGCTCCGTCATGGTTTGGGGTTGTAAGGCTTCAAACAGGGTAGGAAATTTAGTTTTTATAGATGGCATTATGAACCATATGATTTACTTGGATATACTTCACAATAGTCTAAAAGAAAGTGCTAAAAATTTGGGTTTAGATGGAAATTTCATATTCCAGCACGACAACGACCCCAAACACACGGCACGTAACGTCAAAATGTGGTGTATTTTTCATTGTAAACAGCAGTTACACACACCACCACAGTCCCCTGACAACAATGTCATAGAGAATCTGTGGGCCACACTCGAAACAGCGGTCGAAAAACACAAAATTAGAAACAAAGCCCATTTAAAACAAGTGTTGCAAGAAGAATGGGGTAAAATATCTTCAGATACCACCAAAAAGTTGGTCGAATCAGTACCACGACGTTTGGAGGACATTATAAAAGTCAAAGAACATGCAGCTAAATATTGACACTTTCTTTGTATGCGAGATATTACAAAAATTTCATTGGTGTATTCTCAATTTTTTGAGGTAAAAATCTGCATATGTTTATTCAAAATGCTTCTGAAAATTTTCATTTTAGAAGTTTTTCGTTGATTGTTCTTTATTTTCACTTTAAATTAAACCATTTGTTATGTGTAAAAATAAAATCATGTTTGCACTTATTGGTAATGAATTATTTATATTGAAAGTTGGATTTATCAAGTAAAAGTAAGGTGTATTCTCAATTGTTTGAGCCACTATATATGAAACTGTCTCAAATATTACATGTGCGATACTGTGTGAAAGTTTTGTTTTTCAGCACCTTAAGTATGTCCACAAAACTCACTGTTACGCACCAATATACGAGTAAAAATTAAAACAGTCCTTAAAATACTGAAAAGTTTAAATCAAACTCAGAAGAGTCACACGCAAGCAAGAGTGAAGCAATTGAATTGATCTTACCCTCACTAAAAGGAAATATCTTGTTACCAGTGGTATGTACAGTGATTCAAAAAAATATTGGGGCAAAATGCGCTATCAAACATTTTGTGAAAGAATAATTCAATTTTTTTTAATTTCAACCAAATGCTTTTTGTACATGTCATATCTGTAGACTAAATAAAATCCAAAAACATGAAAATTAATTCACAATATTGTTACAGTAATACTGAAATGAACATTTCTTGTTGTATAAATGAAATTAATGGTCAAAGAAGTTTTGGGGCACGCAAACAAAATTGTTCTATATCACCTAAACATTATTTCTTAATAATGTGTTGGTCCTCCTTTGCATTTTATGACTTCATTCAGTCGTTTATACATGGATTTCACAAGATTTGCACAAACATTTCCTTCTATTTTATCCCATTCAGACATGAGTTTTTTCTCCAAGTTCATTTTTGCTGGAAATTTTAAAATTAACGAATTCTGTTATTCAAATGGTCCCAAATATTCTCAATGGAATTGAGATCTAGACTCTGTGCAGGAGTTCTAATTACTTGGGGACACTGATATAAAGCCCAGAGTCTGCAGATATGAGCATTGTGCTTTGGGTCATTATCCTGATAGTTTTTAATGTGGCAATATGCCCATTTTTTCAGCACTCTGTTTCAAATTTTGTTTTAAAATGTCTAAATACATATATTGTCCATCATTCCATCAATAAAATGTAAATTCCCAACACCCACAGCACTCATACAGCCCCAGACCATCTGGCTACCACCACCATGTTTTACAGAAGGAGTCAGATTCCTAATTTCACTATTGGGTTTTCGCCATGTCATTTGCTTCCCATCGCTTCTAAAAACATTGTATTTACTTTCATTTACAAATAAAACTGAATTCCAAAACTTCGGAGGCTTTTTAATATAGCATTTAGCAAATTTTAAACGAGCTCTTCGATGTGCTTTACTGAGGAATGGTTTTCTTCTAACTACTCGGCCATGAAAATTGTATTTTCTCAATATATTACGGGCCGTTTCTGAATTAGCAGACTTGTAAAACCTTTGTTGCTCTTTTAAAGTTAATTTGACTGCACTGGTTTTAGGATTGCAAGTAATTTTTCGAACAATCCACCTTTCTTCACGCTAAGTGAAACGCCTTGGGCGACCTGTTCTTGGTATGTTTTTAACTGATTTTTTCTTCCTGTATTTCGAGATTATATTATGTACAGTAGATTTACTTGCATTTACAATTTCACCAATTTTTCTCTCTGAGCTTCCACGTTTCCAACGACAAATGGTAAGTTTTCTGATGTCAATGAATATCTCTGATTTTTTTTCGACCCATGCTAAATGAGGACTAACGTAGTAGCGCCTGCCTCTTACTTCTTAACTAGTGTTTTCTAGGTTTCCAATGCTATTTGCAGTTGTATCAGACATTCTGCCAGAATTGGCTTTTTATCGAGCTGGTTTTCCTGAATGCCCCAATACTTTTTTGACTTTAATTTCGTAGTTGCAGACGAACCATTTCAAATAGCTCATTTCTATATTAGTTGTATTTAATTGTAATGGTTGTAATAGATTTCTCAGAATGTTTAGATACAAAAGCTATTAAAATTATCTTTTGTTTTTATCTAATAGTAGAAAGTAACGAAATGAACACTTGAACGTTTCTTCTGCCCCAATATTTTTTGGGTCACTGTATATACATCTCAGCAGCTAGCTAGGCTTCTTCCAAATGGGTCACCACTGTGGTGGGGTGGGATTTTCACACATAAAAGGCACTGCTGAGTAATTAAAACAATTTATTTAATATAAACAACAAATCTAAAAAGGTATGTCATGACTATATATGTTCGGGTAAGTCCATGGACTCCGGGATACAGATGCAGGGAACATCAGCCATTGGAGCAACCGGGTGTAAACAACATGGAAAGAAAAAGGCAAAAGAGAGAGAGTTCTCGGTTGAGCGTCTTCATTTATCCTCGTTGGTCACCACAAGCTGGTTCACAATTACGGCACGCCAGGCACGACGAAGATCGGCAACGTGGTTGTCAGCGCTGTGGTCCGAATCTTTTGATTCGAATCCGCTACAAATATTTGTTATGGTACGAGAACAAATTTTTCCTAAATAATAAAAGATAAATGAAAGAAAAAAAAACGAATAAAAGTAATAGATAGATAAGAAAATAATCTTAAAAAAAGGAGAAGAAACTTACCGTAAATGCGGGAATTATCGTAATTGGTGTACTGCTCAGTTGCTCGCCACGTACTGAAAGCCGTAATAGTGTGTCCGATTCGAGGGGAAAGTGAGAAGAAAATGTATCAGAGAAGTCCTTTGCGACGCTCTAGCTCTGCGGGAGGTCTGTGGGTACTCCTATTCTCTATATCCTTCAAGCCGTTTATGGCTTCTGCATCATTTTGATATTTATGTTGCTTCTGCGACATAAATCGCAAGTGTGCACCGAGCCTATTGGGTTGAAGAAGGCTACAAGGTTGCGACCAGTGAACAGTGGCGTAGCGAGAGTAAGTGACACCCAGGTCATATGAGTTTTATGTCGTCCCCCCCCCGTTATTAGTGACTTAGCATGTTTCAACAGTGGACGGGGCAAAGTATTTTAACGTCCCCTGATTGTATTCGACATTAAAAAGCGACGTAACCGCATTAAAGTTTTGTGAACATAACCAGTGGCTTAGCGAGGGTAAATGATGCCCAATTCATGGTTTATTTTCAAACCTTTTCTTCATATTTTGCTTTAAAAATAATATACAGTAATATTTTGACTCTATGGCGCCCCCTAAATCTGGCGTCCGGGGCATCAATACCCCCTTGCCCCCCGGTCGCTATGCCACTAGAAGCGACGGCTGAAGCAGCGACCAAGTTTCAGAGTGTAGAAGGGCCTTCTGATATTCATTTACTATTGGACAACTTCTGAAACATCCTCTTTATTTTCATTGCATTCTATTGTAACTTCAGTTTCTTGAGAATCTTCCATAAAATCTTGGCTTTGTGACTGAATATCAGAATTTCCTTGCTGAGAAGTTCATCACAGCCATTTTCAAGACTTCGATGCTTTTCTTTTCATCCTGCATTATCGAGTTCTTCTCTCTTAATGAATTCTATCCCAGCTGATCCGTTTCTTTTTCTCATTCATTTTCACTCCTGAAAAAATTGTTCTTGTGTTAAAGAGCCAAAATTTACATGCGAATTATTACTTTTTTATTTCTCAATTATGGAACTAGAGACGAAGGGCCGATCAATTGATCAGATGATATGAAAGAAGTAATAAACATGTTAAATAATGATTATCTTCATAAATTAATTGCTTTTTATTAAAAATAATGAATTTCTAACCACTACTTTAAAATCAGTTTAAAAAGATAAAAATAAACCCGATCCAGGATACATTCTGAACAAAGTATACTTCAAATATTTCTAGTTTTAGGTTATTAAAAAATGTCAGAACTTTCGAAAGTTTTTACTTTCAAGGAGTATGGGACACTGTACGCTCAGAAAAAGGTTTAAAACCACCAGAGGCGTGCATATGGAATATGGCCCCCATGGCAAACACTATAATTGCGCCTGCTTCACTTCCTCCTTCTGAAATTTATTACCAATTTTTCTCAGAACTTTTAGGCTGAAGACCTCTCGAGATTTTAACTAAAGGCCGTTCATCCAAACTTGAAGCTATTTCTAAAAATGAAAAAAAAATAGTAATACAATCTATATATTTAAAATAATATGGTAAAGAAACCTTCACCGAGCCCGCCAGCCTCAACCACTCGACCGATTTTGACAATTTTTTTTTCATTTGAAAGGTTATGAAGTCTAAATATGTCGTCAAGGGTAGCCTTCTCCCCTCCCATTTTTAAACGTGCCGTTGTGATGGAACTGTTGGGATCTATATATTTAAAATAATATGGTAAAACCCTCAGAGATTCGCCAGCCCCAGCCACCAGACCAATTTCGACGTTTTTTTTCATTTGAAAGGTTATGACGTCTAGATACGTCATCAATGGTCGTCTGTCCCCCCCACTCCCCACCCCCTACATTTTGAAACGAAATTGAAAAAACACTTCTCTATTCATTGTCTATGGGTAAACCTTGTAGAAATTCCCAGTCCCAACCACCTAACCTATTTCGACAATTTTTATTTTATATGAAAGCCTATGACGTCTAGATATGTCATTAAGGGTCGCCTGTCCCCCGCCATCCCCCCATTTTCGGACGAAATTGAAAAAACTATTTCCTACTGTACATTCTCTATGGGGAAAACACCTTTGGACAGTTCGCCAGCAACAACCACTCGACGGATTACGAGAATTTGTTTAAATTGAAAGTTTATGACGTCTAGATATATCATCATGGGTCGCCTGCCCCCATCCCTCATTTTTGAACGAAATAGAAAAACACATCTCTACCATACATTCTCTATATGTTTTTCCAATTTCGTTCGAAATTGGGGATTTTTGGGGTGAAAGCGACCTTTTATGACATATCTAGACGTAATAAGCTTTCATATGAAACAAAAATTGTCAAAATAGGTCGGGAGGTTGAGGCTGGCGAACTGTACAAAGGTTCTTCCCCATAGAAAAAATTCTTCACCGAGTCCGCCAGCCTCAACAACCCGACCGATTTTGACAATTTTTTATTCAAAGGAAAGCTTACGACGTCTAAATATATCATCAAGGGTCGCCTGCCCCCTACAATCCTCATTTTTGAACGAAATAGAAAAAACACTTCTCCACCATACATTCTCTATATGTTTTTTCGATTTTGTTCGAAAATGGGGGTTGTTGGGGGGCACACAACCTTTGATGACATATCTAGACGTCATAAGCTTTCATATGAAATAACGGTTGTCGAAATACGTCGGGAGGTTGTTGCTGGCGAACTGTCCAAAGGTTTTCCCCATAGAGAATGTACAGTAGGAAATAGTTTTTTCGATTTCGTCCGAAAATGGGGGGATGGCGGGGGACAGGCGACCCTTAATGACATATCTAGACGTCATAGGCTTTCATATAAAATAAAAATTGTCGAAATAGGTTAGGTGGTTGGGACTGGGAATTTCTACAAGGTTTACCCATAGACAATGAATAGTGAAGTGTTTTTTCAATTTCGTTCCAAAATGGAGGGGGGGGGGGCCAGACGACCATTGATGACATATCTAGATGTCATAACCTTTCAAATGTAAAAAAACGTCAAAATTGGTCTGGTGGCTGGGGCTGGCGAATCTCTGAGGGTTTTACCATATTATTTTAAATATATAGATCCCAACAGTTCCATCACAACGGCGTGTCAAAAATATTTTAAAATACCTATTGTAGGTGATGGAAACTGTTTAGTTAGGGCAATTTCATTCTGTATTTATGGATCTGAAGACTTCTATGCTGAAATTCGTGAAAAATTTATACAAAACATTACAACTAGATGAGGTTTATTGGAAGATTTTACAATTTTAAAGGAATCTGTTGTCTACAAAGAATATGTGTGAAATCTACTATGGTTTTATTTCTGTTCCACTAATCTTCATGCCGAACTGAAAAAGTAGTGGCTGATAGCCTCGAAGTAGCGAGGTGGCAGGGGTAGTGCTGAGCAAAGTGGGTTCTGGCCGCGAACCGCCCGGAGGGCGGCGGGAGCGGCTAGTTGATTTTTAAATTCATACACAGACATCAACCCACTTCAACCAGATGAAATCGAAGAAAAGTCAATTTGATGGACATCTCACCCTGCCAAACACACACAGCCAAACCGAATTTCTCTACAAGACGGGGGAACCAGCAATGCATATACTACTCTACACATACGGTTCCAAAACAGAGCAGGAATTTGGGGCAACATTATGTATTTTTTAGGGCCAGAACCTAATCTATGAAAGGTCTGTCAAGTTTAGAGATGACAACACAGCCTTTCAGGACTTATAGCATTATATGAAACCGGCGTGAAAATTAAAATAAAAATTTAAGGAAAGTACCAAGTAATATGCCGTGAACTAAATCCACTAAAATTACACATGAACCATAAAAATGTATCTATTCATAATTGCTACAAAATAAAACATTTTATTCCTTATAAGTTAAAGGTAATTTTTAAAAAACTAAGCTGAGGATATGAGGGTATTTAACACGAATTAATTAATCTGATTTCATTCTGAAATTTTAGAAATACTTAGAGTCTATAATTCAAGAAAGATGTTTGAAATTCAATTTTAAAAAGTAGTTGTAGAACCTATCGAAATATAAGCGAGGTTTCATAGTTCTTTTATTAAGACCCCACATGTTCTAAATATATACACAGACGATTATTTTCTTGCCCAATGGCCACTTAAGCTCAACTTAAATAACATGATATCTATAATTGGGAGAAAGTTCCGAATTTTTGCAGTACCTAAACCATCAACACTGCAAACATTTAAAATTAAATTACGTTATATCTTCATTAATTTGGTTGTTCCAGCAATCCAACAATCTCGATTTTTTTTTACTTAATTCTTCCACGGTTTTTTTTGTTGTTATTTTAGGGCTTCTCCAAGATGGTACTCCCCTCAGGTTGAGAATTAAGGGTTTTAATTCACAAAGCTGTGAATTTTCAACAGTTTAAAGAATTGGGCTAAAAACAGCGAATCGGCGAGGTTGGCATAGTTTTCATATAATAATAACAGATTGCAGACAAACGATTAAGAAGCCTTGAAACGATCACGTTGTAGATGAATCAAATCCAAATATCTTATTATATTATTAACAGTGTTTTTTATTTTCTGTTTCTCAATTTTTCATTATCTTTAGAACTTTCTATAAAAGGTATTCTAGGAATGAACGAGGTTTGCTTCTGAAGCAATGCAATCCTCTTTATACAGTTTTGCTGATTTTTTTACACAGTATTGTATACTGTCATTGAACTGATTTGATCAACTTTCATATATATATATATATATGCAATAATCTCACTTAATTTTATTTTAAATTTTAATATTATCTATTTTAAAGTCTTAATGTATTCCAAAATCACTTTTCTTAAACTCCAGTTTCGTTCTTTTCCCGCTCTGGAGGTATATTAAATCTCTCGTTTTGGCATATTTATCGCTAAAAGAATATTCCAATTGCTTCCACGCGCCAACATAAATCGCGAATTCTTTTCCAGACTTTTCTTTAAAATACTTACGTAATATAGTAAAAATAGCTATTATTCCCTTCACCTTGATCATGTGTCTATCTATTAAATCCCTACCTGAGAAAATGAGGGATCTTCTGTTCACTTTCGGCTTAAAACTTAAACGAAGATGTACGTACATTTCGTCACTCTCCGATAATAAAAAGAAATTTAGAATAACTCGGCCTGTTTTGTTATGTAACGACTACAATAACGAAAATATTATATATATATATTGGAAATTTTCCTCGAATGCTTATATGCTAAATAAAATCTTTCAAAAAGTATAATATTGTGAATAAAAGTATTTTCTTTTGGCTGAAGGCATAAAATGTATTATTCTTCAGTAGAAAGAAATTCAAATCCAAAAAGATGCATTTGATGGGATTGCAATCTCTTTTCCAAAGAAAAAACAATGATCATGATTTCTCAATAATGGTATCTTTTTATAAGGCTAAAAGCAAACAAAAGAAATCTTGACTTTCTGGCTTTTTCTTAAAGATATCATAATTGCTTTGTCGATACCTCTCAAGAGCTATCAATCCTCCACTTATTTGAGTGGAAAGCGATCCACTTAAGAAAGCATTGTTACCAGAACAAAAAGAGAGAGGACCATCTTAACTGTTGAGATTAGTTTGAGTCTCAGTCAGAGTGTTTGCAATTATATGTTCGAAGATGGATCTTTGATAAAAATTGGTTTGAAGGGGGAAAAACCCCCTTTTTTTATTTGATTCTTTTCTTAAGAAATTTTTAAGTGTTTAATCTATTCGATTAGTCCTAAAGTTTTCCATTGATTGATAGAAGAATGATTAACAGATTAACACATGCACAAAAATTGAGTGCTAAGATAAGCTTTTATCTTTAAGTATAAAAGATTGCTGATTTATTTTTCGCATCGTTTCTCCCTCGAAATAATCTCTCGAGATAGTCTTATAGGAATTTACTTGAATTATCAGTTTGCACAAATAAGTATATGTATTTGGATGCTACACAAATGTCAAAATACATTAAAGTGTAATTTTATCTATTAATATATTTTAGATTTAGAAACAATAAAATATGAAGCATTTTTGAGGAAATCATTGTAAATTTCATATTCATTAGATTAATTCATTAAGATATGGAGTAATTCATATGAAAAAATCTGAAAATTCAAAACTTTGTTTATTATGGATTATTATTTTAAATTTAATTATTTAATTACTATAAATTAAAGCATTAAAGTTCATCAAGATATTACATATTAAAGCCTTGTTACAACAAGTATTTTCCATTTTTTTATTGAAAGATTAACCAAGACGAATTAATTAGGAAACTTCGTACAAAATCAAAACAGTCAGTCAATACAGCAAATACCGATGGAAATTGCATGAATTAAAAACTTGCATAATAAATTTGGTACCGAGCATAGTATCGTGTGAGATGTTAAATGGCCATTTTCACGACGAACATTTTAATTTATAACATGTGACATTCGCAGGGTTTATACTTGCTCTTTTGTTGAAAAATGGCTGTGTGAGCAATCTTTTCCTGCTGTAACATCGCCAACTAAGTCACCAGTTCTGAATCCTATGAAAATGACTGGGCAAGATTTAAAATGAGCTTCGATTCCAGCTGCTCAGCAGATGTAGTGAGGACGTGGGAAGAGCCAATTTCATTCTGCTGTTGGTTAACTCCATACCAAGGAAAGTGGAACAAATCTGAGCCAGATGAGTCCATTTTTGAACCCACAAACAAGAATGTGATTTTTTCACACATCACGTGTTATTAAATAAATATAGGGGAAGGTTGCCGAATTTGGACCAACATTTTTTTTTATGTACAGCCTTGGAGAAGTCATTTTAATAAAAAAAATATGTAATTAACTTTTGATGGCATACATTTTAAAGTAGAAAAATATTAGAAAAAAATTGTGTCATCGGTCTTAATAAGGAAATTGCTTTTCCAAATTGGACCACCAAATTCTTTAAGCACAATTAAAGCAAAGATTCTAAGATTCACATCAGAGTACAATGTATGAATCCAAGTATGACATTTTATGGACTGTATCATTTCTTCTTCTTTTTCCCCTCACAATATGATACAGAACCACATAGCCTTTTAGATTTTGTTCTTTTTGAAACAGCATCTGATGTCTTTAATGTCCTTTTATTGTTTGTTTTTTGGGGGGGCTGGCTTGTTCCATTTCCAATTTATGAGGACTAAAATTCATTATAACTGCATTCTAGTCTATTCCAATAGAACAAGATAATAGTTCCATTGATTTAAGCAGTCCAATTTTGACAACAGTTTTGTGGTGCAATCTGAACAACTTTGGACAGCAACAACGACAAAAAAATTAACATAACTTTATCTTTAAATTTTATTTTAAAACAACTATTATTGTAAATTGTAACCGAGTTTCTTCTCTGAGGGTATAATAACATATTTTGCTTCATACTTTAAAACAGCTTAAGGACTATCAGTCTTTTGTTAAAATATTTAATTAATGATATCTAAATATAAACACTTGTTCTCTAACGGAAACTAAGTAGCGCTTTCCCTAAAAAATGATACCATAAACACATTTCCGTCGCTGCAATATAAAGTGCCTATTTTACAGCTTAAATATTTAATAAAATTGAGATTACGCTACCTGTACAGTCTAAGCGACGGTATGGCCCTTTCCCGAGTATACTAAACGATAATTTTCATCCATTAGGAGATGGGTTTTCTAACCACAAGAGTTTTGCCCCATTTTCCGTCTACGTTAGGGACGTGATCACCCGATATAAAGGTCTCGACGGGTCTCCGTTGAGGTCAAATGACCTCCCGCTGGTGTGGCGCAGAAATTTGGAGAGACGAGAGAGGCACAAGACAATTTGGTTTGATAACTATATTTTATCTTTATAATTTCAGGCTCGTTAGAAAATCAAAAGGTCTTTTTAATAGAAATTACGGGGCGCGGTAGCCTTGTGGCAGAGTCTGGTTTCGAGACCAGAAGGTCGCGGATTCGAAACTTGATTCCAAGGAAGATTCTCCGTATACACGGATACGCTGTTAAATATGACGACGAAGATCAAACGTCCTCCCGCTGGTGTGGTGCTGAGGTTCGAAGAGTGGGTGCAGGTTGACGTTCCGAGGAATGCTTCTCCAATTCCGCATTCAAATTATATTTACAAAATACGATCAAGATACACTATTTTTATTTTTTTTCCCTTGAGTGGGATGATTGGTGTACAATTTTCAAGATGCCAGACATTTCTCGCAAATGTGCAAGTGCAACGAATATTCCAGCGATGTGGCCCTCAAGGGAGTCCATGCAAAAATATACGACAGACAGTCCATCTACGCTTCCAAGCATGTATTGGTGCTGATGAATAAAATTTGGAGGAATTATTTTAACCTTCTGTAGTACTATATCGAGGTGGACTCGACATCAGTTTTTTTACCGGTTAGTCCTATGTCGAAGTGGACTCGACATTTTTGACTCAAGTTGTTTTTAAAAATAATGGAAGGTTTGGTAATGTCTAAAGGCAAACCAGCTATAAAACAATGTAGGCAAAGGTCGCTTGGGATATGCACGTACTGCGGAGCTCGATATAATAGTTTCTATTGTGCTGTGACGCTGTAGACAACTTATGAGTTTCTGCAGTAATTTGATCATAATTGTGTATGTATCATGCTTTTATCACTAGTTAAGTAATTATATATAAAATCTTTTAATTTAAATTTATTTAAATGGCCTGTGCTTGCTAGAACACTTTTGAAAGAAACGTTGAACTGCGAAGTAATGCTTAAGTAATGCTGTGAAGAAACACTTATGAACGATGCTGTAAGGAAACGATTAATGTTTTCTTTCAAGTTAGTTCTTGTATTTATGCCCATACATTCCTGCACAAGAAATGCTTGCTTTAGTGCATCCTACCACCCATCAAAGATTTGCAATAAGAATGACTCGAGGCAATGCCTATATAAATACGACAATGGCACAATATTCTCTAATTCTTTCAATTGATATTTTCAACATTTTGTAGGAAGAGAAACGTAAACTATAATCTCTATGACAACGATTGGTTATGAGTAGCGCAACCAATTGGACTTAAGTTATCGCGAAGATGCTTTCAAGTCTCTTCGTATATATTCTCTGTTCCTTGTCAGAACATGTGTATGGGTAGAATTTTGTGCTAAAATGAGAAAATGTGGAGTTACATATCTTTCTGGATCTTAATGGTATTCAAATGGAATTTTTATATAAGCTTACCTATATATCTTGCTTTGAAATTATGAAAGAAAAATTACACTATGTTTCTCACATGCACAGTTAAAAATTATTTACTACCGTTATTCGAATTTCCTCGTATATATTTCAAGTATTTACTTAAAATTTAATACAATATTTCACCGGCATATTTGTCATATACTCTGTAAGTTTCGTATCATTTGGTTGAAAGAAAACACGTGGAAAAATTTGGGATTTTTTAAAGAAAACCTTTATCTTCCCGAATAGACGTGTTATTTTTCATGAAAATACATGTCAGTATTGCAGACCACAAATAAAACCATTGGCGAAACTGGCAAATAATTATCAGCTTCCTTATCCGTATAATTAGTAATTAAAATTCATCTATGTTTAATATTATGCAATTTTATCAAGGACATTTTTTTCTGAAATAAAGCCCAGTGATGTCAGTTGGTAGCAATCTCTTTTTTAGCCCTAAACCATACTTAAAACAAAATAGGATCTTTAAAAGTATTTTCCCATATTTTATTCAAGAAATGAGAGTCAAAAAACATTTTTAAATCAATTTCTTAAAAATCGGGCTTTTAAGGGTTAAGCGTGTTAGGAGCTCTGGCGCTAATTGTCTTGGAGGCCCTCTGAAACCTTACACACAAGCACTTATACATTTCAGCTTTTTAATCATTACGTTTTAAAATAGCATATTCAATATAAGTAATTTTTTACGAATAATTAATATTATATAACATAATTTTTATAATCAATATAACTAACCTTTGTTGATACTTATTCAACATTGTAGACTAAAATGTGGAATTCTCAAACATACAAACAAAGCTAAAAAGATGCAGCCTCAAGTGGAAAAACATCAATTTATTTTTATTTCAGGCTTTCATCTATAAGTTTCAAATTTATTTAATACAATTTTTAATATATATCCTATTGGCTTCCATCTTTTTAATGGTATTCAATATTTTAAAGAGATTTCAGGAATTCGGATGGGTGTTACATTCTTTAGTTCACTAGCCAATATCTTCTTGCATTTTTTGAGGATAAAATTATTAGAAATAATCTAATTTACGGATACAGATACATAGATGATTTGCTTATTTTAAATTCTGACAACTTACAAGGAGAGGGCACGACTTGGGAAATTCAATTCGGGATGAAACTTGGCATATTAGAAACATACCATTAGGGTGTCCACCCATTAATCTAAAAAGTGCAATGACCAACCAATTCGGAGGAAATGGCCCTCAGACTTTGGGCACAACTTATATACCAGTAACTCTTCACAAGCAATCAGTGCTCAGATAGCTTAGATGTCAGTGAACTCGACTACCATTCGCTAGGTCTGCAGTTCGGTCCTAGCTGCGTCTTTTTTTTACTTTTTTCAAAATTAATCCAAATTAAATTAAAAATTTAAAAAATATTTTAAATTAAAACTTTAATTATTTTTATGCAGAAAATAACTCTATTTATATGATACTTGAATTACAGATAAAATAATAATAGAAATAATATATAAACAGTAAAATAATTATAAATACATCTTTAATGGTGATAAATATTAACTATAATAAAATTATCATTTTAATTCATTGAAAGTTTTTAATTATTGGGTTTTTATGTTCACAAATTCTTCGTTCTTATTTTATCTTGGAAACAGTAGAGAGCAGATGTGAATATATTGAATACGTATGCAGATGGTTCAATATTTTAATGATGGAATAAAAATAGCAGAGAGCAGTTGTTAATTTATTAAATGCATAGGCAGATGGTCCGAAATTTCAATAATTGAAAAGGGAACAATGGCTGAATGTCTTTACTCATTATCGTATAAATTCCTAGAATGAATTTATAAAATTTATGAGTGATGAAGCCTAAAAATTATCTTTCATGATGTGGGTAATTGTAGTTATGATTTATTACCTTTAAAGTTATATATATTTATCATTTTTTAGTACTTATAAAGTGAATTTACCAATAATTCAATAAGTAATTTTATGTATAAAAAATTAATATTTTAATTAAAAATATTTAAAAGATTTTCATTTAATTTGTAATAATTTTGAAAATTTGTCACTGGAAACAGCCAATCTTTCCAATGAAAGAGATATCATTTTTAATGTGAAAGAAGTTTGTATTCCTACAGATCTAAAGGACCGTTACTTTTGTGAACAATAGTCTTTTATCAATTGTGCAAGGTGTCAAAATATTTTTTGTTTCCATTGTTTTTATGATAATTATTATTCCGGTTTTTGTATATAATTTAATGTAGAAATATACAGTTACTAGTACCAAATGAAAGATAAAATGAAAATTAATTAATAAATGCAGAATAAACTTCTAAAATTTATGAAGGATAATGCCTGAACAAAATTGTTTTACGATGTGAGTCATTAGAGATAAAATTTATCACCATTAAAGATGTATTTACAATTATTTTACTGTTTATATATTATTTTTATTATTATTTTATCTGTAATTCAAGTATCATATAAATAAAGTTATTTTCTGCATAAAAATAATTAAAGTTTTAATTTAAAATATTTTAAATTTTTAATTTAATTTGGAATAATTTTGAAGAAAGAAAAAAAAACGCAGCTAGGACCGAACTGCGGACGTAGTGAATAATAATCGAGTGCACTGACATCTAAGCTATCTGAGCACCGATTGCTTGTGAAGAGTTACTGGTATATAAGTTGTGCCCAAAGTTTGAGGGCCCCTTGCACTTTTTTAGATTAATGGGTGAACACGCTAATGGTATGCTACTAATATGCCAAGTTTCATCCCGAATTGAATTTCCCAAGTTGTACCCTCTCCTTGTTAGATTTCATTATTAATTTGTTATTCAAAAGAACTTAATAAAACGAATTCACATCAAAATAAAGGTACCTTTTTAGATATTTAAGTTGAAATTACTAAACAAAAAACTTTGATTGGCCTGTATGATAAAAGAACTGAATTTAATTTTAAGTGTAAAAATCTTTGTGATTATCATTCCAATATAGATTCTAGAGTATTTAGAAACGTAATTTTCAGTCAAGCTTTAAAAAATATGCAATAATAGAAATTATTTTTTATTGGCTTCCAATGTTTTTAAAGACTTTCAATGACAAGCATTTCCCTTTTAATATTCACGGCATTAAAGACCTTGTCCTTGAAAGCAATCTGGAATATACAATCTAAAAAATCACATTCATTGAGGCAAAGATGGAAACTAAGGGCTTTTTTCTTGATATGTCTGAATTGGTTTCATTCTCTAAGAAAGAAAAAAAAACCTGTTTTTGCCTCTTCTGTTTTGTTTCTTCGAATATAGATGGCGCCATGAGACTAGTGTTTTCTTTAATAATTCCTCCTTCTAAAAGAAATTTAGCGTGGGTTTGCGATTACTTGAAGACTTTTTTCTCATTTTTCTCAACTATGGGCATAGGGTAAGTTTTTATTTATGAAGGCTTATTTTAATATAGCTGATAATTTTAATCAATCTTATTAGAGTGTTAATTTGTGTGTGTTTTCCTCTTTTTTTGAAAATATGCTTTTTCATGTACAAATCTCCTTTGTCCTTTGTTTGGGAAATTTCGGGCTAAGAGAAGCTATGTTTGTCGTAATGCTAGCTTCTTACAGAAAAATTTCCCAATTATAATTTCGAATAAAGTTCTTAGCCCTTGAAAAAATGGACTAGAATGGATTTCTTGTTTGTTTTTGGTTTTATTCGATTACCTCTGAGGGTTTTTTTTTTTTTTTTGGATTTCTTTGTATGATCTTGATTTCCATTGTTCTCTGTTTTTCGTTTTGCTGCTGCAATTGCACGCTACTTAAAAATTGTTTACATTTTATGTATTTTATTTTCTAAATTTTATTCTATAAATTTTATTGTTTATAAATAAAAATCATTTTTGTTGTTTTTTTGTTGTTCTTGTTTTATGTTTAAATTCAGATTCTATTTTAAATTTATTCTAATTTCATTCTATTTTTTAGTTGATTGTTTTTAAGCTCTATTGGAAACAACAGGCCTTAGAGCTTCAATCTTATTCTCAAGACTTTAGAAGGCTCATTTGGGTATGATGCTTATAGGCAATACTGGGCATTTAAGGGTTAATCTGCCCCTGAGCTTAACACATATTATGTGTTAAGCTCAGGGGCAGAAAAATAGACATCACGTAGTATGCGTATTAAATAGTTAATACAAATTTAATACGCATACTACGTGATGTCTCGTTTTTGGCAGTGTATAGGTTGAAGGTAGTTTGAAAATTCCGTACATTAGAAAAGTTCAAAAATCTCATCAATAAGTACAGTCCTCTACTGTTGTCAAAAGTCATGTTATAATTCGGAATTCATACATTCCGAGTGAATGCATTTTACTAAGGTACCCTTCTTTCTCAAAAACACTCTTACTTCCAGCTTAATTTCTTTCACCTCCATTTTTTAAAAAATCAGCTGTTGAAAGATTTGAAATTTTAACTTTTATCTAGTTCCAAGAAGTCGTAAAACTACTTTATTTTATTATTGCCGATTTTCCCTTGGCTTTTGCCCCTTTCTGAATATTTTGATAAGATATTTTATCAAAAGATAATTGGATGCAATTTCTATCAAAAGATAATCGTGTTTGTACTCCTCTTGGAATAAAAGAGAAAGGTAAGGTGAAAGCAAATTTTCTGAATGGGTACATATTTTCAGCTGTTCAAATGAAAGATAAATCAAAAACACATTCTTATCTAGCAGGAAATACCGGTTCAGTTATCCTCGTTGATACACATGCACTTTTTACCAATATTGATAAGTACTGTTGTCATATAACTCTGTTTATCGGACGAGGATGGACTTTATCCAAACTTAATGCTGGAACGGAAGACGTCTTTAAAGATAACCAATCCAATTTCAACTTTGATAAGACATTATGTAAGACCTCGTCTAAAATTAGAAAATAGATCTAAAAATTTCAACGCACTGTCGGTACCGCTTTGAAAACAAAACATCAGTGTTCATGTCGAAACACAAATGGAAATCTTTAACACGTTAGTCGCCACGACTGACGTCTGAGGTGGGAACTATCTATCTGATTAGAAGACGCCTTCTCTTCCATCTCTTAACTACAGTTGAAAAGGGAAAATCTAAATAGAAATTGGATATGAATCGTATTTGATTCATTGGGCGATTAACGTGTTAAGGAGGGGTATGTCAAAAAGCGTTCCTCGGGAATTTTAGGTGAGAGTAGGACACTTCCTAATAAATGTATCTTCTGAAAGTATGTTCTATTTCTAAACACTTTTGAAATTCTTTGTCAGATGGCTATGATTAAGGTAACCAACTGTCCTCATTTTGTAAGTTCTGTTCTCTTTCGAAAAATGTACAATAAATTATGATACAAATATTTTTATTATGAATTTATCATATTATAGTGTATTATTATTGCAATGAATAAAATCTTTCTTATCCTCAATTTGTTTGTGTCCTTCTTTTCATTGGAAAAATGCTTTTCACCTTACGATAATTGCAATTATGGGACAACTCTCAAATTAGTTACATAAATACATACGATATCTCTTATTAAATTGAGACATGAGATGCACCACGAGTACCATGGAAGATAAATAAAGGGGTTTTCGCTTCCCTGGTGGACATAGTAATGGCGTGGGCTGAGTCATCCCACTCCAATGACGGAACGTACCTTCCTGGGGAGGTGTGGCCAATGATGGTTATTAGGACCCCGAAATCGTTATCCGAGCTGTCGTGGCGGCCGTTCTCCAAATTGACCCCGGATGCTTAGCAGAGCGGGGATAGGTTGACTTGTGCTTATAATACCCATTTTCCTGCATTTGATGTATTTATCTAGAATTTGTACGAGAAATATTCATTTCTTTGAACTACTATTAAAAAATGAATTAAGGAAACACATGAACAACAAAAAGGCAAAAAAAAATCTCTATTCAATCCATATTTACAGACCGTTCTGCTCAATTTCGATTAGAACGATTTTGGAAAGAATTCTTCCGATACGGTAATATGCGAACAAACTGCAACAAGAGCATTTCATGTATCTGCAAAACATATAATTTGTCGTCAAAACTTCACATGTAATCTGTCATTCATCGTTTCAAAAAGATATATCCATAGTGGTTGATTGGAATTTTATAATATTTCACTAGGTAAAAGTATTCTTTAAAAATTAATCTTATCTTTAAAAATTATTCTTATCTTTCTGGATGTTTTACCTCTTATTCAGTAAAAAATCTTGTAATTCCTATACGCCTGTGTTTTATATAGTGCTATCTATAATCCTAGATTTCATCCATCTGTTAGATTTAGACGTCAAATAATTCAGTTATACCTACATTGTAATTTTTCGTTTCTTAAAAAGGTCGAACTCTGTGGATACAAAAATGTAATAATTAAACAATAAAGAAGAATGGTAATGGTTAATTTACTGAAGCAAATAACAATAACAAATAAACCCATAATTTTCTTTAAGTTTTCAACGTTATATTCCTTTGCTTTCGGACCGTTTTACAAAGCAATAGTAAAGTCTCTTAACCCAAACTTTCAAAACTTTGAAAATTCCGAAAAGGATGGATATTAATGGCAAATTGTTTTCAAAAGATGATACCGCTACCTTACAAGTAAAACTTACAAGTAAAGTATCACACGAAATTTCAATTACAGTTTATACTGTTAGCTTTAAAAACCCATACTTTATTGCAAGATGGAGTTGAACTTTTCCACAAAGGAGAATGAATTTTGCGATGGAACTTCAATTTGCTTCTCATTCTTATGGAAAAGCTGTTTAAGCGCTTAACACGCTAAATCAGGGCCAGATTCCCGATAGGGTCAACCTAGTCCATGGCCTAAGGTACTGCTATCAGGGGGCGCATGTACGGAAGAAATAACCACCAAATATTTACAAACCTTTCAGTATCATTTTGAAAAAGCAATAAAATGTTTTTGAAATTTACATCCGTTACATTAAATATATTAAAAAATACATTTTTCGTCTTCTGTGGACCCTACCGTTTCTTTTTCTTGCACTTCTGTGCATTGGAATCGATTTAATAAGATCTGTCCACTTCAATGACCCTTCAAACCTATTCACGGACAAAAGCACGAACCTAGCACGTTCAAAGAAAAAGCACGTTCTAGTAGATATTTCTGACAAAAGCACGTTCTAATAGATATTTCACACGATTTCAAAAAATTCGATGAAACATTTTCGCAGGGGTTAATGTCATTTCATAAGTAGTGTAATTTTGAATTAAAAATTGTATTTGGTTCAAGGATAACAAAGATTGTATTAAGTGATTATATGTTTCAATTATAAACTATTATATATTAAATTGAAAATTATATATTAACTTTTTAAGAAGAGGCGCAGAATATACTTTGACCTAGAGCGCAGAAATGTATAAATCCGGCCCTGCGCTATGTGCCAAACCTGTTTTGGCGTCCTTTCCGTTTAACTTGCGATAACTGATTTCATCGATATGCTGATGGCCAGTCATCAGTGACTGACGCGGACTGAATGAAAAGTATACTATCAGTGGCATGTGATCCGAATGGAGTGTATAGTGTCTGTCACCGGTGACTGATATGAAGCTTGATGTGCTAAACAGACATGCCCGAAGGTTAGCAAATCGATGAAGTCAACGATTTTCCGCTTCGTAACCTGATTTTGAGAAAATGAAACCGTTTTCGAAACGAATTGACCACTCTGATCTGAGACCTGAAAAAAGGGACCTCGAGAGTAAGATGGTGCTGTCACCAACAAAGAGTACGAGAAAACAGGCATATTAATCAAGTTTTTCCATATGCATTTCTATTTGTAGTAGCACCTGAAACATAACGTTAACAGCTCGAGCTACAATCAGCAAGTTGAGAAAAGGGAACAGAGAATGCTCTCCCAATCACCAAATGATTTGCTTAGCGAGGTTCGCAATTCCATCGGTTGGAGCTTTCAGTGTCTGGAAAATAACGGCCAACATTTCGAACATTTCCGGAAACATCTGTGTAAATTAATTTCAGCTATGAAATTCTGAAATATGTTATTAAGTGTTTATACGATAATAATTGAAAATGTGTTCAAATTTTTGGGCCACATATAGATTGATTCATTCTTTATTTTCTCTATTTTACTTATGAGGGGTACATGTCAAGGACATTTTCCATACAGCTAGCTTTTCGTGTTTAGAAATTTTGAGCTTGAAATTTTAAATTAAAAAGATATTTTTTACACATCATTCATGAAAGTACGAAAGGGCATCCAAGTGATTTGGGTAAAAAAAACTCTTTATTAACAACAAAGACCCCCAAAAAAACTATTGCCGATCTTGTTAGAATAATTTAGAGAAAAGATGAAGATTCCCCAAAGAAAATTCGAATCCATTTATAAGAGAAGTTTTAATGTTTTTTTGTGTAATAAATCAAGTTTTGAACGCGTTTAAACTCTAGTCACTTCCTTTAGTTCATTTAAATAGAAAATAATCAAATGAAAATTGTGTGCATTGTTTTAGAAATATCTAAGAAAAGAGAAAATATGGCGGCGACAAAATTAATAATGACTCATTTGTTACAATTATAACGAATCATCACATCGTTTATAGCTAAGATAATCTCAATAACACAGTTGCATAGTTTGATGAGGCCACGGTGGCCTAGTGGTAAGGTCCCGCTTCAGGGCCAAAGGTTCCAGACCCAATCCCACTGAAGATCCGCCGTGCATGGGGCCTGTTACACGCTAAACCATACGTAGTGCCAAACGTCCTCTAGTTGGCGTGGTGTAGAAGTTTGGAGAGGTTGGTGCCAGATCAGGTGTCATCATCTGATCGCGGTTCAAAATTACGAGGTCCTTCCCAAAATAGCCCTTGTGTTCCTTCAAAACGGGACGCTAATGTATTTAAACTAAATCAAGCATAGGTTTATGAACTGTAGGTATAAATAAATCTAAGCTGAAATAGCATGCTGTTGGAATATCAAGTTAAACCACTCAGATTGCATGAATTCAGAAAATTCAAATAATTAAATGGAAAGCATACCGTTGCCTTGATACTCTTAATAATTTGATGTATCTTTAACCCCTCAACAATTTGGCTTTGTCTGTCGTCTAACGGCTTTATCTAACGACTCCTGTTTTGGGAAATATGTGGTGGTAATGATTTGATTCGTTTAAGAGTCCATAAGGCTTCCGATGATTCAAGATTTTACGTCATTTTTTAATTAGACAATATATGAATGAAGTTCATAAATTGAAAATACCATAATTCGACGCACGTATGATGTAGGGACACGACAGTCAAGAGGTTGACTTGAGGATCAAAGATCAGGAAATTTCTTTCAAGATAATATTTCCCCAATTTAAAAATTAAATGTAAAAAGTAATATTTGTAAAAAATCAAATTAAAAGTCTGGCTGCTCATTAGCAGTAGAAATATCAGTTTTATTCTAGAATAATTGCGATTGAAAAATCGCGAGTTCTGAGTATATTAATGTTAAATAGCTCCTTATCTGTGAATTTGATGCAGGCTAGATGTATTTCAAACATCTCATACTCAAAGGCTGACACGGGTCATACGACAAGTTTCAACTTAACGTAAGCCGCGCACACAAGTTTAGTTATATTAATGTCCCGTTTTTAAAGCTTCTCGACGATCATTTTATGATGGACCTCGTAATTTTCAACCGTGGTCAGATGACGACGGCGACACCTGAACCGACATCCCTTCACACCAGGGGCAGGGCATATGACCCAGACGGATTTAACGTGCATTAGGTCCGCTTACATGACAGTTCTTCACTGGAATCTTGTTTCGGACCTGGAGCACTCCGTCCTCGAATCCGAGACCTTACCACCAGGTCACCGTGACCCCCAAGCAGTGGAAGCTTTGATTGCTGTATCTAAATGTTGAACTGACTGCTATAAAAGTTAGACTCAAGAAAAATTATTTTTCTAATTAAAAAAATAATTCCAATAAAAATTAAATAATCAATCCTAATAAACAAATTCAAAATAGTGTTTCCTTTCATATTTTCTTCATGTTATCATATTAATGCAATATTTATTTTTTGAAAAATTAATACCATAGAGTTTTGGCATATAATAGGTTAACGCACGCAAAGCTCACATACACGGCGGATCTTCTGTGGAATCTGGTCTCGAATCCGCGACCTTCAGGTCGCAAAGCTGATACTCTGCCACAGAACCACGGTGGCCTCGGAACACTTCAAATTTTAAGGAAACACCGTCTTGTTTCAAAGACAGCAGTATAAAAAAGAATCGAGAATGTTCTCGTCTTGAATTGCTCAAACACTCCTACTTAAAGAAGTATTTTACTACTTGCTTTCCAAAACGATTGTGTCCAAGAGATATCCAACTAAACTCTCTCCACTGGCATGAATAAAAATACTCTAAATGAAACATAACGCCTCTGCTATATCAAAATGCCAAATTTGCTAATACATTTTATTGATGCAAAAGGCTTGTCGCTACACCCGCTCTCAAATTGTTGTGATATGTAATTGTCATATGTCGTCACAAAATGCCATATGTCGCTAGTGGTTCCAGCTGTTACATCAAAATGTCGCATGTTTTGCTGTGTATGGTTTTGACATACGATATTTTGATACAAAGACGACGGTAAATTACCTTACAACGACTTTTTTTATTTCGTAGCTGTGATGCTTTCCAGACAATAGATTAGAAAACTTTTATTCGAATAAACCCATTTTTTACCTCTCTATTTTCAAAAATTGTCTCTATTCAATTATGTGTTTTTGATCGTCAAGCACTATTTATTACTCCGATCCAATATTTTTAAAAGTTTACTTTTAATTATAGACACGATGACGTGCATACAAATAAATGCTTTTAATCATTTCACCGAAAAATTAAAAATACGCAAGCAAATAAATAATGTATTTCCCTCGTACGTGAGAGACAAGAAGCGTGCAATGTCATCTTCATAAATACAGAGTGTTAATTTCATGATACTGTGAAATAAAATCGAGTATGTGTCTAGGAGAAGTATCTCTTCCTGTAGGAGAAGTATCTCTTCCTGTAGGAGAAGTATCTCTTCCTGTAGGAGAAGTATCTCTTCCTGTAGGAGAA